>JACXGI010001476.1:0-92027 GCA_016801175.1 Esox masquinongy | reverse complement strand
CAAACTTCAGCCGGGCTTGGATGTTTTTCTTTGTAAGAAAAGGCTTCAGTCTTGCCACCCTACCCCATAGCCCATTCATATGAAGAATACGGGAGATTGTTGTCACATGTAGCACACAGCCAGTACTTGCCAGAAATTCCTGCAGTTCCTTTAATGTTGCTGTAGGCCTCTTGGAAGCCTCCCTGACCAGTTTTCTTCTTGTCTTTTCATCAATTTTGGAGGGACGTCCAGTTCTTGTTAGTCTCTGTTGTGCCATATTTTCTCCATTTGATGATGACTGTCTTCACTGTGTTCCATGGTATATCTAATGCTTTGGAAATTCTTTTGTACCCTTCTCCTGACTGATATCTTTCAACAATGAGATCCCTCTGATGCTTTGGAAGCTCTCTGCGGACCATGGCTTTTGCTCTGAGATGCAACTAAGAAAACGTCAGGAAAATCCTACAAGAACAGCTGAACTTTATTTGTCATTAATCAGAGACTTTAAATGATGGCAGGTGTGTATGACTTCTATTTAACATGAGTTTGAATGTGATTGGTTAATTCTGAACACAGCCACATCCCCAGTTATAAGAGGGTGTGCACACTTATGCAACCAGGTTAGGGTAAGGTTTTAATTTTTTATTTTTCCCCCTCGAAGATTTCAGTTTGTTTTTCAATTGAATAGTTCACATGATAGGTCACATTAAACCTATGGAAAAGGTTCTGACATGATTCATCTTTGTCTCATTCTTTTACAACACAAAAACCTGGCATTTTCACAGGGGTGTGTAGACTTTTTATATCCACTGTGTGTGTGTGTGTGTAAACAATAAATAAAGTAGTTTTCCATTGTTTTATGGCTAACTGATTTTGCAGTTTAACTAATATGGATTCCAGCTTTAAATGTTCAATCCCCTATTCATGCCGTACACCACAAGTGAGGACATCAGTGGTAGAATGAGAGGGAGCAGAAAGAGGCCCATGTCTGATAGAGCTAATGTACAACATTAAAGTTTGCATCTCATTGGAGTATGTTGCTGTGGCAACACTGATTACAGAGTAGAGTGCAGTGTCAGGACTAAACAATAACAGGACAGGTATTTATAGACCAGGGCCTCTTCACTGGAGAGGCAGCCCTGATATATGGAAAACAGGCGAAACACTGAAGCCCCCTGTGGATTTGACATGTTCTGTCCCTTCAGGGGGACTGTGACACAAAATGTCTCCTGGTAAAGTGGATGTAAATCTCAGTTTAAAAGTACAATTTGATGAACAATGTGCCAATGCAATGGAGCCAGAATCGGATTTATTCCTGGATGAAGTTACTCTTTTAATCAAGATAATTTTGGTTTAACTAACATCCAACAATCATGAACTGAGCCTCTGTGAATTTATTTTCCTGTAATCAGCATACTCAGGATGGCATCCTTTCCACTGAGTAACGGCCCTACTACACAACGTTCATTGCCATTAATCATTGAGGGAACGTGTCCTTTTAAATCACTAAAAGCTGTGTTCTGGTGTTGGTGGAATGTAACACTAAAACAGTACTGATACCTGTACAATGCATTGCGTGCAGCACAGCTTTACTGCCACTGGAAACCAAGTTATGGTATTACTAGCATGTGACAATGTATCTTCCCATAGATGCATGAAACAGATGTTTTTCCTTCAGAAAATTACAATCAAGAGACAGATGAGGGTGTAAGAATGTCCGGAGAATAGGCGGCAAAATGGATTGAAAAGCTTGTTGTGTATTCTTGACTAAAAAACTCGAATACTACAGCAGAGATTTGAATCGACATAACCTACTGCCAGTGAAATGATTCACAATAGTTTAGAACAAACATTAGTGTATATTTCAACTGTTAGGAAATAGCTATTGCATAGGGTACAAATGTACCACAAAGTTACGCCCCTAGTATGCATGAAGCAACCTCTGTTGGTTATGAGGTCACAGCTCAAAGCTCGCTTCATCCAAGTTTGCATGGGGTCCTCTGAATTGGGATGTGCTATGTCACCAACCAGGGCAGGAAGTGAGCAACCTGGTGTCTATAGCTAAACACAGTGTCAGCGTAGTGAACATTCCGCCCTATTCCGGAGGGTAAAAGAGTACACGGTGTTTGTTGTGCATTTGTGATCAAGACTTGAGCAGATGCAATTTGACGACAAGTTGCTAAGCAACGTCAAATCCAATCAGAATGTGTTGATTCCAACCTAGCATGGGACACCAAGCCTGTAATTGATTGCTATCTGGCATTGTTCATGTTCAGATATAAAACGTTTATGTAAATCATGGGTAAAGACAGACAGTAAGAAAAAGTAAATCGGACGTAAAACTAGGGAATGTTAACAGATTTGGAAACAGTGGAATAGAGACCAGATCAAAATTATTATAATGTGGTGTAAATTTAAGCAAAAAACAGTATGTTACCACACTACATTTCAAAACTAGAAGTAATACTGTGACTCACCACCAGTAAGCCAAACAAGGTCAACTGTATGGCTAAAAATAGCTGATATTATTGCCAGAAAACGCAGCAAAAGAAACAAAAACAAGAAAATCATTTTTCATGTGTGTCTCAGGACCTATAGGTCTTAGCGCACTCAGGACTACACAAAAGCCCACTGTGTGAGACTTTCTCTTGCAGGACTGCCGAAAGGGGAGGGCACTTTCTTAACCTTTCTTCCCCCAGACTCTGGCCCCTGAAAATTCCCCCATGTCAACACTGTCAATTTCCCATTGGTCTAATAAATTCTTCAGTGTCCCTGACTGAGAACTTCACACAAGACCCCTGTAGGGCCCAGGCGATGGAGCACAACGCTGCACTCAGTGTGTGTTCAGTGGAGGAGCGGGAAGCTGGGCCAACTGACTGCAGACAAAAATAGCCTGCCGCTTGGCCATTGGCATGTCGGGACTCATGGCGTGGGCCTGGGAGGAGGGGGTACCTGTTTTGGTCTTCAATCACAGTGGGGGGGGGACGGTGGTCCTCTCCAGATGACGTTTTCATTCAAACAATGTTACTGGGAGAGCATGAGGTATTCATGTAATTTAACTGAAATAACTGATGATGAAGTGAGATTCTACAGCGGTGGCACAGTTAGACTACACATTGACCTTTGACCCAATATTACCAAATGGGGATGTACCCCATGCCTATGAGGATGCTTTTGTTGCTATTCTGAAATGAAATTATATATTAAAAATAAAAAAACAAGTACCAATCCTGCAATTCGATAATTACAGGACACTCGAGACTTAGATACAGGGCAAGATACAACCATGCCCAATAAAAACCAAGCATGTGCTATGAAACCAATGCCCCAGAAGACCAGGCCTATTGATGCCACTGCTGCACACTGATTAGCCCAGAACTAATTGAAGACACACACATTGAAAAGGAAAGTGTTGGAACACTTCTTGCTGAAAGAACTGTTGGTCAGACTAGTAGGTAAGTCTGTTGGCACAGGTTTTTTTCAAACTTTACACACCTAGATTCTTCTTTGCAAAGCTCTGTCAAGTTCCTTGGGCAGCATTGATGGACAACAACCTTGAAGTCATGCCAAAAATGTTCAAATGGACTTAAGTTGAGTCTCTGACTGGGCGACACACCTTTTTATCCTCTGCCAGTTCAGTGGTCTCTGGGCTGTATGCTTTGGAATGTTATCATGCTTGAAGGTAAACTTTCATCCCAGTTCCAGCTTTCTTGCAGAGGGAAGCAGGTTTTCCTCAAGGATTTTTCTGTATTGTTACTGTAGTATTGCTCCATGAATGTTCCATTTTCGTCTAACATGTCCCTCAGTCCTGGAAATTGAGAAACATCCCCATAACATGATGCTGCCAGCACCATGCTTCACAGTAATTATGGTGTTTTTTTGGTGATGTGCCATGATGGGTTCACATCAAACATAATGCTTTGGATTTAGGCCAAGGAGTTCCATTTTAGTCTTGCCAGACCACAAAACCCTTTGCGCATGGCTACAGAATGAAAGTTAAGAGTCAAAGTAAGCTTTCTTGAGTGAAGGCTTCTTTCCTGCCACCGTACCACACAAGACAGTTTTGAGGAGTGCTTGAGATATTGTTGTCACATGCACACTTTGAATAGTTTTGTGCATAAAAGCTGGTAGCTCATTCAAAGTTGCCACTAGCCTCTAGCTGGAGGGACAGCATAATTTAGGCAGGGTCTTGATGGTGCCATACCTCTTCCACTTCTTAATAATCACTTTGACTGTGCTCAAAGGGATATTCAGGCAGCTCACTACCCAACAATTTAACACAGGTGGATACCAATTAAGTTGTTGTGTTATTTTGAAGGTGATACCCAAAGCTTATTTAGGATTGCTATTTCCAGGTTGACATTTATCCAGTCATGATTTCAAGAAACTTTGTGTGAAGGTGTGCAGATCAGCGAAAAAGAAATTCTGATCCTGAAATTAATAAACTTTTGAGGAACAGAGTTGACAAAATGTGAAGAAAAAAATATTAATAGGGTGTAAACATCAATCCTTAAGTTATACTATTATAAACATTTAAAAGGAAAGACGCGAGACAAGAGGCTCCAGTAAAAACATTTAATAGAATCTCACTTTTCTTAAGTGATTTTCTATCAAATATTTCTTTAATTCCCAAAAAGGACATGGAAAGCGGATGCCCATTCGGGTCTTGACCTTAATGCGTTTGTGAGTGGACAGAGTGCAGCACCCCTGTGTACCGTGAGTATCACAACCACCAGCATGCAACCCCACTCACTGATTTAGGAGAAAATGCTTGTGCTTTCCTGCTCATCACTAGTACTCACTGCTGTTACACTGAATTGCTGTTTACCTCCATGGTTTTTCTGTGGTGCTGAGGAGACTGAGTAAGTCCAGCTGCATTATTGGGATGGTGTTTATTTTTTATTACATGTGGTGGTCACTTGGATCCACAACAAAACACTTGGTTCCACAACAAAACACCTAAGTCTGCCAACCCATCTGGGAGCCCACATTTGAGTTGATGTGAAACTTTCAACTGGCAAGTAGTAGCTCAGAAGGTGTGAACCTGTTATTCATACAACAGACTTTAATTCCACTGCTTCATCCCAAACTCAAATGTTTATATCGTGACTTTATCTAAATCATGTTCAGACAGAAAACTTGTTGCTATTATAGTCATGTTTCATTTACGTCTATTTTGTGGTGCTATACATACGTGTCTTAGAAAAGATTTGGAAATGCATTTGTTCATTAGAATAATAGGCAGTAAAAATGCAACAGGCCCCCTGCCTGAAGATGGACAGACAGCACAATAGGGCTGAGAAAACAACCAGACCACCAGAGAACTCTCATGCCTGGCCTGCCCTCGCTTTGTGCTGTGCTGCCTCACTATAAATATCCAGACTCCTTGGATCCAACTGCCTGTACAGCTATTTAGGAGCACAGCTGTGGCCTGCCAGCCTGCCTCTGTATTTTCCTCCATGAAGCACCAAGGGTTGCCATCTTGACTGATATGGGCAACAGGAGGGAAACTTTCAATTCATTAACTGAACTATATAATGCATGGCCAATCTGAATACTGGACGGCACTATTGCACAATGTGTTTACATGTGGTAATTATATAGGTAGGTGCTGCGTAACCACAGTATAGTGTACCGCATGCACACATTGCTACATAATACATACCTGGTAGGCCAGATCAGGGCAATGTCCATGTCAATTGTAAAATGTGGGACCTGCCCAAACCACAGAAGCTACTGTACATACAACTCTACTCAAAGGCTAAATACTACTCTATTCACCAGCCTAACAAACATACATGAAAAACTGGATGAGCATGAGAACATTGACATTACACACAACGGCTGCTTCAATAAATAGCCTTTAAATATAAAAAAACTGCCTTTTGTAGATTACGTAAAACTGTTGTTGTTTTTTAAACACAATACCTCTTCCATTAGCTTTAATGGGCCCACTTTAATGTATCTTGCCAGATATACTTACACAAATGCCATGCATAATACCGCATCCATAACAGTACCTCAAAGATCCAGTAAATTATGAAAATAAGGTGACATTTTTGTTAACTATTCCATATCTTCTAAATCACCATACATTCTGGGACTTTCCCGTCCATTAATTGGCTGTCATCTCCTAAGAGCAGATTGGCTTCCTGCCTCCACTGTAAAAACAGTTAAGTTGCCCTGATTACAAACATTTCCTTCCTTCACCCTTTACAGGGCTTCTGGCTCAGCTGGATACAGTATTTACTCAGGCCGGCAGCACTGAACTCTGGGAAATTTGCGTCCCACACCCAGTCCAAATCCATGTGTATCACACCGGTGGCATGACAGGATGCTGGAATAGCCATCTGACAAATCTAGCCTACATTAAAAACTCTTTTTACATGTAGCCCACGTTTACAGGGGTTTGTTTACTGGGTATGATTTTTAAAACAAAATGTTCAATGACGTGTGAAAAGTCTACGGACTTAAAATGTTATGCTTGTTAGCAATGATATTGCTGATACATTTAAATAATTTGCTTGAACAGTAGGCTATTTGGGATATTTATGTAATGAACATTCCTGCTGACGGGTGTGGAGACAACCATTTGAATTGACAAATACACTATGATCTCTGTAAATGATTGTGTAAGCCGAAATCTTAACTAACTTAACTAAGCTGCACAAGTCTTGGGTAGATGGATCTCATTCAAAATAGCAGGTGTTAATAGAAAATAACAATAAGAAACGTTACATGGCATTGTTTGTGTTAAAAACTGGTCACTCATATTCGATTTCTACATGAAATCAACATGCAAATCCTGCAATACATCATAATTATACTGTCCACATTTGTCACGAAGTTTTCCATAACTGTCCGCGAAAAGTATTCACTGTTCATCACTTCCCTGCTCTTTTATGTATCACCAAAACAACCGGCGGCAGTAGTGCATCTTGAAAGAATTATTGAAACAATGTCATGCAAATCTTACCAATTTTCCGCGATGTTACGTGGATCGAAGGAAAGGAATTGTCGCTGGTTTGAGAGAATGGGATAAATGAATGAATAAATAATTAAATATCTCTTTATTTTACTTCGGTGGAAGTGAAGTTGTTGGTCTTGGAAAAATATGGCCGCTCCTTGGCTGGAGCCGAATGGGCTAATCACACTTTTAACCCTATGATGTTTTGATAGATCTACCCGAATTCCTCAATCGATCCAAATAAGACCTCATACTAAATTCCATTTCATCTCTCGTAAATAGCTTAAAATATTTGGAAAACTTTTTTTCTTTGATTGATTAAAAAATGTATGTTCATTATATTAATGCTTTGGGTAGGCTACTACAAAATTAGTGTTTTGCAAGAAAATAAGATATTGCAAATAAGACAAAGGGCTGTGCCAAAATGGAAAAAAAGAACTTCCTATCAAGAGATCATGAATCAAATAAACATTAATAGTTTATTCACATTTTCTGAACTGATATACTACATTCTGAATATGATTCACTATCAAAAAATAATTGTTCTTAGTTTATACTGCCATCTAGTGTGAGTTACCAGGTTTTCATTTCTGTACAGATTATTTTTTATTTCTGAAATACAGGCATAATGGGTAAATAATTGCATGAATTTGGTGCATTTGTTAGTGCACAATTTTAGGTTTCAGGCCGAGATTTCATCATCAGTTTAGTGTTATAAGTATTGACTGCCTTGCTCAGGAACAGAATTTGTTTTATTCTCACTTTACCAGCTCAGTGATTCAATCTAGTAGGAGTTACTCTCTTCTTCCTACATTCCTGTGCCACCGCAATTCCTACGCTACTGCTGGAAACTGACTGATGCGCGTCCTAGGAGGCAAAGCCCACACCACTGTCAGTGTTGTGTGAGTCTTTATCATCAGCCTTAGAATAGCAGAAACCGATGGGGGGCCAGGGTAGAGTAGGCTGCCCCTTACTGAGGGGCCAAATGCTAACCCTATCATTGATGGCAGTGTGTTAAGTGACTCATCTCTGTGTTCTGTCTTTTCCAGCCATGCAGCCTTTAATTCCCTCAGTGACACAGATGGCGGGAGAGGAGGAGAGGATCCAAGAGGCACGGGGGGAATCATGGAGTGGGAGTGTGTGTGTGTAACACCACAGGAGGCTATGGAGTATAGGACCATCATCAGAGCGCTGGTGGGTGGACAAGTGGAGCCTGCTGTTATCTAGACTACACTTAGTGTTGTGTCATTAATTGTAGCTTACACAGGATGGAGGCATCATTAACATGATGTATACCCAGAGAATCATTTGCCACCATGAATAGGCTTTATGAGCTTTGGTACATGAGATCTAATGGAGTAAATGTGTCATAATCTCTCAGAACAGAATGAGAAGATTAGAACACAATGTATTTTTTTTTTCTTTTCTCTCACTAAGTCACAAGGGGGCAGTAGAGTATTCCTGAATAGATGACAAGAGCTTTGTTCAACTGCCAAATTTTACCAGGGCTGCTATGGAATTTGATTTCATGTGGATTTCCACTTAAAAGGGTATTTTAAACCCTTGCATTGTTTATTCTTTCTGTCTAAAAGAATCAAGGTATTTATTAGGAGAGAAATTATTATTGACTGTGCCAATATTTTTTGTTATTTTTTAGCAGTATACGTTTTGGTTCATAGGCAGCTTACATAATACCTCTACATCTCTGACTGGTCAATCTTACAGTCAAGATGAGGTTTAATAACAAATCTGTTTATATCCTCCCCTGAGTGAATGCTGTGCCGCAGGCTACAGCTGAGCTCCCGAGGCCATCCCCCGACGCTCAAAATATTTTACTGTTAGGCTTTGTCAGTTTACCATATTCTGTATCCCGTGTACTTTAAATTAAAGATACGATTTTCAATACACTTTTCAGACATCTTAACAATGTTGAGCAGCACAGGATTGTTTATTTCTCTTACTCTTGAAATTCACATTTAATGTTTTCTGGAGGAATCCCATTGGTTGAGCGGTGGGAGCATATGGAGCGAGATGGAACTGGGCCAGAATTCTGCAGATGTTGTCATAAATAAGGCATTTTTTTTCAGTATAAATGTATGTAAAGCTAGCGGAATCTCAATCTTCTCTGTGGTGATAAGTATATATATGTTTTTCTTCTATTGTTTATTTATCTATTGTTGTTCTATTATTGTGTTGTTTGTGGTGGCAAGGCAGCCCAGTGGTAAGGGCATATGACTAGTGTCTGGAAGGTTCATGGTTCTAATCTAAGCTATTTCCAAGGTGAAAGCTATGTTTTTCTGTTCCTGAGCATGGCTATTAGCCATAACTAACCCTACTTTCACCCTAACTAACCCTACTTTCAAGTTACTGCTGTCAACAGGAATTGGTTCTTAATCAACTTGCCTGGTTAAATAATGGTCAAATTTAAAAGATTTTTACAGTGTTGTATTAGTTAGGATCATCTACTTTAAACACCATCTTGCTAATGATCTACTTTAAGTGCTAACTGTGCATAACTTGTTGCTAGCTGATTGTTAAAATTGCACTCCTTCACATGATCACCCCATTGAAAGTACCAAGCTCCTTCAAAAAAAAACTTTTCTAAAAAGGTGATCTCACCTAGTCTCAGACAGATGGTCACCAATCTTTCTCCCAATCAAAATGAGGTTCAGGTGTGCAGGAGGTTGTTCAAGAGGAGGGATGCACTGCTCTCTCTCTCTCTCTTGTAATAGGCAAGAACAATTTTCACTCTTATTTTGTCTGCTTAACCAATGATTGGTTTGCGAGGTGATACTTTTTAGCTGAAAAGAGATGTCAGGTGGATGATCATGTGACGGGAGTGCACCTTTAAGCAATTTGTCATTATTTTGGTAATCAGTGTGAGTATTGGTGGGGAAGTGTTATTTCTGCCCAACTAGGCTGTCATCAATTGCTGTTAGTACTAAAGCCTCCTCTTTTTTCAGTGGCAGCTGTAAGTGGCATCCTTGTCAAATAGCAGCATTTTCACACAAAAGGAAGACTGTTGACAAAACAAAGACAGTTCTGCCAAGTTGTTCTGCAGAGTTTTTGAGAAATGAAATAGAATAAATCTCTAAGACTGGAGTGCCTTGCCTAGGTATAGTAATATAAGATTTTTCTTAGATCGAATTTGGCACCGTTGTAGCATCAGTTCTATCCCCGTTCGTTAATTTTTCTACATGCACTGACTGTTTCTGACAGAAAGTGCAGGGTTTTGAATGTACATGAGGAAAATCTTGCTGTCAATTTCACTGTACACGCTAGCGGCCTACACGTCTACACTGTCATAATGCGCGATCGGAATTATAGATGAACAGATCAGGGGCTATTTTTTTAATTTTTTTGTTCAATTTGTGATCCGGGGCTAATCATAAAAGATCCCCAGCTATAGCCCCGGACGCCCAGGCCTAACGATGCCACTGGATATATAGATTCAACTTTATTATCATTGAACAAGTACAGTAGAACAAAATGCAGTTACAACAAAATGCAGCTGTAGCTCTACTGAAAACAAGGCAGTTCATCTGAGCCTATTCTTGCCTTCTGGCCCTTGACTTTTTGGCCCTGACATGAATTAACCCAGAAAACATTGCCACTCCAACGGCTAGCTCTAAACTTTTATTCATTTCTTTCCTTCCCTTTTTTTCACTCCCTTCCTATTTTGACTGTACTCATTTCGGAGCGCCCTCCTATTTAGAATGCGGGAATTGCACATACTTTATCTGTGCATAAGGATGTCTTATCTTATGGAAACCCCACTCCTGGGGCCTCATGTATCAATCTTGCATACGTTTCTAACTAAATTCTAGCGTATGTGGAAATCCTACAATTTGCGTGTGCACAAAATTATTGGGATTTATCCAGCTGGCATACGCAACACACGCATGCTTCCGTTTATAAATCAGGCCCCTGTCCCAATATCTGCACTTGCGCCCTTGTGCCCCTCAATTGTGCGTTCTCCCTAAGGGGCGCAAGACCATAGGGTGTCCCAATTCTGTAGTGTTGTTCTCCAGGGGTGATCATCAGCGCCCTCTTGCACACTTAATGCACCACTTCTGCAAGTGTGCATCAGACCTGACTTTGCTATAGGCTATTACCCAGAATCCCTGAAGCGTTGTGACGTTTCGAACAGCTAACCACTGGGGAAGCAAAACGGTTGTTTTGGCACAGGCAGGACAACCGGGAAGAGTGGCGACCTTGGCGACGATCAATGGAGAAGAAATGTCTTTTTAAGTGTAAGTGAAATTTTTCTTGTAATATACTGGTGGTGAGTTCTGATAAGTTTTAGCAGGAGTACTGCGAACACCACATCTACGGCCAGCGCCATGTTTTGGTCTCCTGAGCCCAACGGAAGTGACATATACAGGACTGTCCCAATTCTGCTCTTAACAGATTCGGGCCCTTGCGCACTTACACCGCTAAGTGCACTTTCAACAAGTGTGCACTTCGCGGAAGACCTTAGGGCATAGCGGATATTGGGACAGGTCCATACTATACTTCTGCATACGTGAACGAGCTTACGGTCTCCGCCCAAAGAACGCCTACAATATCCATATAAGGTATCCAAATTAGCCCTATTGACTATGTAATTTCAGTCGATACACGAAGCAAGGTGGAGACCGGTCAGAAAAAACTTACAAGAAAATACATTTCCCATAATATGAACTTCAAATAATATTGTCTGATATAGAATCTAAAAAACGACATTTTTCAAAACGTATAACGTAGCCCGACAGGAAGTCATAAATATTCCCACATTGCAAGACGTGGCTGTTACTAAAATAAAGTGGTCAGAGATCAGTCAAGGTGGATGTGAGAAAAAGATTTGCTGCACTCCTAACCAGTGTCCAAACTACAGGAGGTGGGCAAAGTGAGACATATATTTTGCCCACTGACTAGCAAATCGCTGGCATCACTGGGGAGATCTGAGTGGAAAAGTCCTAGATGGGGACACCGACATGTCGCTGTGGGATGGTTGCAGGTAATAATAATTTGCCACTAGGCTAATCATTTCAACTTCACATTCAAGAAACATATCAATACAGACATAAAATCAAAGAGAATTGGTCAATTGGTGAGGACTGTAGCGGGTCGTGGCGGTACATCCGAGGCTGTCTTGCAAGCGCAAGATCTGTTAAAAGAAATAATAGCCTAGACTAGAGAATGTGGCCAAGAAAGTATATAACATTTCAGAAGTTTTATAGAAGATGCATGTTTTCGTTTAGTGCTGCATAAAAAAGCCTGTAACTTTTATTTTGAGTAGGCCGATCGGCTGTTGTGTTCGATTTGGGCGGAATTAAGCATCCCTATTTTATGTTTTACTCAATTTCATTCAGTGAGAATTTTAAATAAAAGTAATTTCTGAAATGTATTGTCAATTTTGTCAAATTACAAATTGTAAGACAACATGTGTGAACGCTGTAGCTCATTCAAAAACACAAAGGACCTCCAGGTCATAAAAGCGAGCATCTTTAAATAAATTGGCATAAGTGTAGTGTATGGTAAAATAAACAATGTTGAATGTGTTGCTTTACGCACATGCACATGGGGTTATTGTTCGTCTTGTTTTCAAACTGTATGGATATGAAAGGGCTACGTTTTACAACCTATTGTTTTTTGGATCAGCTACAGGCTGTAGGGTTTTGACGCTTGCTACATCTGTAGCCTATAAGCCTACGATGTTACAGTTTGTGCACTCTTGTAGGATATTCATATTTCTATTGATAAGATTTTTCCCATGTGTTTCAGTTGACATTCCTCTACCAGCTTTTCCGAAATAGCATGGTATTTCTTCAATTCAACCGCTAGGCTGTGCATATGCATGGGTTGAAAATTGCATATGCACACTTTCCTGTCAAGTTCAACATTGATAAATGCCAACTTTTGCGTCAAAACTGGCGTACGCATGGTTTACAGTGCGTATGCACGATTGATACATGAGGCCCCAGGTCTCTGATCACTACTTTGTCTCCTTTGCTCTTTCTCTCTCCTCAAACTCTACTGACTCAGCTCCTGTCCAGATGGTCATGAGCTGTCACACCTTTCGTTGTTTCGTTGTACCACGTTCATCTCTTCTATTATACAATTTCTCTCTTTTAGTAAATCCACCATTTTATCTCCTGGTTCTGCCTCTTCAACCCTACTCTCCCTCATCTTTACATCCTATGACTAGTGCTGTCCCTTTCCTCCAAGCCAGCTGGCCTGGTCCTCCCTTACTGCTCTGTGGCTAAGTGAGTCACCCTATCAGCCTTTCACTCCCTCCTTGCCACTCTACCTCTATCTGCTGCTATAGCCACTTTCTATCACTCCAAATTTTAAACTCCTTACTTTAACCCCAGGTAAGTCCTTGGCAGCTTGCTCCTCATCCTCCACCTCCTCCCCCTCAAACCTCCCTCTGTGTGGATGACTTAAAAAGAAGGTTGATTATATCCACCCCTCATTCTGGTCCACTGGTCCCTCACACAACAAACTCATCTCGCACATTAACATTTTGCTCCACTCTCTCCTCTATCACCCTGCTGTTCTCTATATCACGGGAGTGACTCACTCCTGCAGGGTCATGCTCTACAGCATGTATAGAAGATAACCGTACCTCACATTAGCGCCAGTACTAATCCAGATATTTGTCATCTCACATCCAAACTCACTGTTGGTAGTTGGTAGTTTATGTAATGCCGCTGATTTTTCTGGTGTCCTGTTTAACCTCAGGAGGACATGAGCCCTTGGACCACGCCTCAGGGCTACCAGGCCTGATGACTCGTAGCTGTACTTGTCCAAAGTCCTCCTGTTTGTGTTGCAGATCTAGTTGCTGCCTGATGATTCCTGCTGTCACTGCCCACAAGCCCACCTGGTTGTCCCTGTCCTTGTCCAGTTGTTTGTACAGCTGATCTGGATTCTGTTTAAAGACTCTGGACACAACTCACATGCATTTATTGTCCTGCTGGTCATTTAAACATGCCAAAACATTGATGAGGCCCAAAAGCTCCTGTACTCGTATAATCTTCACCTGGCACAGCCAGACTGGCCGCCCCTTGGTCTGGCTCCTCTTCGTAAGTTTGGAGTTTTTCCTAGTCACTGTGCATCAATTCTTGTTGAACGCTGCAGCCAGCCGGATGGCCCCCATGCTCCTCCATGTAATCCACTGGCTTCCAGTTTGAGCTCACATCCACTGAAAGACTATGGTGCTTGCTTACGGAGCTTCAAGGAGGACCACCGCTCCCTTCATTCATTCACGCTCAAACCCTAAATTCGGCCGAGTGCACCACCCTCCATGGGAAACCGGGGCCAAACCGTGACCAGGATTTGAACCCATCCCATGCCTATGAGAGGGACAGTCCTCAGCCCAGTCAAAACTCTTTGGCCTGAGACCCAAACTGTATAATATTTATCTCCTTGAAGCTAGGACAGCAGAGGCCCAGTCGAGTCCTAGCCCGTTTCTTGAAAACTTGTCCAATCCTATATTTTGAAAAAATAACTAAAATAGGTTCACTGCCTTAAGACACATTTATATATTTTGCCTCTAAATATGTGTCCACATCTAGCCATTTACCTTTCACCTGCATGTTAGAATTCTGTGTCCCATTCATAGGATTTGAATTATTCCTCCACTGCCATATTCTGTCTTTCCCTCCAGGATGAAGTTGCTTTGCTGTTGGCACGAATCCCATACTGCCAGGCTGCCAACACATCAACTATTTTAGTCCCGTCATCCACAATTTTGTTAACTGTTGTTCAACTACTTTTCAATTAAATTCAAGTGTGTTTTTTAATTGACAGTTGGCAGATGGCATTAATGTATGTAATTCGTGGTTTCAAAGTACAGTATACCTTGACTATAAGCCCATTTTCCATTTGGTTATGGCTCAGGGTACACATAAAGCCTTATAGTTACTTTGATAAAAACCAAAATGTACCCCATTTTTTGATCCATCATCTTGTCTCATCCAATTGTATCCACAGCTCAGTCTAATGTCAACAACTCCCAAAACATTTGGAAGAACTGACAGTTGCAGAAAGCTTTTTTCATAGGCGTCTGACACAATGCTCATCCAACCAGGAAGTGATGTGGCTCACTTTTCTGTGCAGGTGCCTGAGAAACCTCAGCGGGTCATTAGTGTGCAATGAGGAAATCCCTGCTGACAATGCCTCCCCACTTCCTGAACAATGCTGGCCATTTTGCATCACCTATGGGACTTCCCAGCCACTCATCAGCCAGTGGCACAGTCAGTTTAACATAAACTGCTGGTATTAGCTTAGCAGAGAATCTTTTTCAACTTCACTACCAACACAATGTTTTGGCAACATTCATGGACTATAGTAATTAACAATGTGTACACTGCTGAGAATAGGGCATTGGATAAATAGCTTTTCATTGTTGTTTTACATTTAAGGGAAGGCCATCTAATTTAATTTAAATATTTTTAAATATGGGTTGTAAACTGCTCTGTATTATTATTTATCTTCACCAAACAGGATGACGCGCTGCATTTTAGTTTGAGAGTATAGTGAGCAGAGCACATTAGGGAAAAAGTAGTCAGAGCAGGTAATATGTGCTTTCAGGCATGTGGGTGTTGGTTTGATGACTTCAACACTGAGTAATGGCATTCAAGCCGCTGGATTTGGAATATACTGTAGGTGTAGTTGGCAGTGAAGTCAAAAATGTGGATAACGTCCATCTGCTGGATTACAATAACTGCTACAGTAAATAAAATGGTATTTTTTATGATTAATTACACAGTTGTACATTAAATACATTCTGCCAACCCAAGCGCAAGTAAGAAAAAATATTAAATTGACACAATATTGTGTATATGTAAGGGTCCTAAATTGCACAACACTTACGTCAATGCTTTGCAGTTAGCTGCATGATTGTGAGACCTGGGTTTGAATCCTGCTCAGGGATTAGCCCAGGAGTTCCACAGAGGGCAGTGCAGTTGGCCTGCACCGTCTGGATCTGGTGGTTTAGTAAGTGAAATATGATTGCCTTGCCGCGCATTGCTCTAATGATGCTTAATGGTGGCTTGGGTGACTCAGCTCAGCCAAGGTAGAAAAAAAATGAACACAATATAACAAGGCTGTAAGTAGATAGTGGTGCATGCTTTTTGCAAGTTTGTTTTGCTTGAGTATTCTTCTAAATATTTCTGGGAATAGGGACAGGTCATCTGTGCTCTTAAAAAGATCAATTTCATTTTTAGGTTGGTAGGTTTCAGGGAAGTTACAGGGAATAGAGACCTGGACAATGGCAAAATTAGGACATTTCCAAAACTCACTCTCAAAGGCAAAAATGTTTAATATAATCATGTCAGAACAAAACATACATACTGCATAGAGGAAATTTAGGAAGAGTTATTTTACAAAAGTTACAGCCATAATCAGTGTAGTAAAAAGGACTTCACTTCACACACACCTGACCATTATTAAAAGCCTATCTACAGTACACGCCACACAATCAAGACAAATACATCTTTTTAAATATGCATTTCATAGGTACATAATCTTTATGTTACATATCATATACATTGACAGACAGAGAAACATACAGGATAGTTACTTAAACATTTAAGAAAACTAATAAAAGACTCATGAATGTAATAGAAATCTTGTAACCAGATGGTGCTGAGGAGCAATTGGATATACAATGCCAAAGTAGATGTGATAACAGAGCAGAATACACAAGTTACAGAAAACAGTTTAATGCTAGTCATTCATGCATTCATTCATGGATAAAGAGTTTTAAAAAGAGTTCCATTGATACGGTGTCTGAAGACTGAGATCATGGTTCCCACCTATATGTGGTTGTTTGATTTGTTTTATAGGGCAGAACGACAAACCTTGGTTAAGGAGTTGTTAAGACAGTGTCAGGATGTTGTCAGACCGGTTAAAGATTAGGTTTTCTTCCTGCTGTTCTGGTGATGCTGTTATCTTTATTTTAAATATATTTATATGCCTTATTCTTGAGGAACTATAATGTAACATAAATCTATTACTATGCAAATTCAGGGCATTTAAATGATTTGGACATACAGCGTGCTATGTATTTGATAGGTGTGATGTGTGTTAAGCCTGTACTGTGTCTGTGTCTACCTTTAGAGCATCAACTATGAGTCAATAAATTTTCTGTTATACTAGTCCAAAATGGTGGTAGAAAATTCCCATGACATTTTAATCAAAACTTTCAAAGATTTACAGTGACCCTGGAAGCTCCATCAATGGGTGCAGTCAAAATATTTTGCTACTGAAGTTTTAAATATGCTGAGTTTCCAGACAAGTGAAACAAATTTAAAACAAAAAGATGTATTCAAAAATACTCATTGCTATAGTTCTAGCAAAAGTTGGTTCCACCAAGTATTAAGTCTGGGAGGTGTTCACTTAGCCAAATAGGGTATTTCACTATTATAATATTACGTAATTTTCAGAGGTTTTAAGAAAGCTGGAAAAAGTCTGATTTCATGAGTTTTCATTTCAGGCTGGATGGCAACAAAAGATGGGCATTTTGAAAGGCGTTGGTGACTTTCTATACCTACTGTATATACCACATAGCTACAAATGGTTGAAATTAGGATTAGCTGTTTTACTTGGAGCCAAAAACAACTGAAAAATGGGCTTTATGCTGAAGTTACGCATTCAAACTGCTAGTCTTGCATTAGCAGACTATCGCAATCTCCACCCACTCAGACTGAAAGCCTGGCATCAGCTATTTTCTAAAGAGTGGGTACAAGCTACAATGCTTTGGACTCCTTCAGGTCCTTTCCTTGCAGGGAAATTGATTGTTACTGCCCCACTATGAAAGAGGGCTTTGAAGATTTTGGATTGGTTCTGCAGTACATGGCTTTTTTTGTCACTCTTTTTGTGTCTGCTTAACTCCAGCAATGAAACCTAGACCTAAGCCTCCAGTATATTGAGTGCAACGTTAAAACTGCCTTGCTATTCTATACAACTGCTAACTGTGATATACTAAAAGTGCCATCGGCCAACAAATTTAAACATTTAACTAAACAATTTAATCAAAGAGGAGCTGAACCACAGTTAGCAAAGTTTAGGATGAGGGAATTTAGTAGTTTTCTGGCAGCCTGGGATAGGTGCCAACAGCAAAACTACTGTATCCTGGAGAGAAAGAGAGAGAACATGGCAGTAGACAAATCATTCAAATCCTGTGAAATGAACAGAGAATTCCAATATGCAGGTAAAAGGTAAAGTATTCAGACACGGACATCAATCCAAAACATAACCTAGCCCTAATGGCTCAACATAAAAGTAACCCCAAATCTAAAAACGTTTTATGCTAAACCAAACCCCTACGCCAGAAATAGCATTTTCCCTAGTGGGGATCTGCCCAACCAAAACCGGTGGGGACTTTAGGTCCCCACATGTACCCCTAGATCTGGATCACACACAATATCTACATTGATTGTATGAAATATTATTTTATTTTTGTATCAAATTTGTGATCCATCTCTTGTGATCAACTGACACATTAAACAAACATTGCAATACATTTTAACACTACAAACATACACTGTGAAATGCATGCAAAAATGTCTTTGCTTTCCTTCTTTTAAATTACGTTTGAAGTAATGGCTTTGGTAATATTTGTAATTGATTTTTTTAAAGATTTTTCAGCCTCATAATAATTTTCTTGAATTTATTCACACCTCTTCTTTTTTTATATACTCTCTAGTTCTGCCCCCCTTTTTAATCCCTTGCTCCCTTTCTCTCTTTCCCCTTAGTGTTCGTCTGGAGGGTGCAAACTGCTTCTGGCCAGAGAGGCGGTTCCGCTGTCAATGAGATTAAATGCAGGCTCCCAGTATCACCCCTGTTCTAACTGGAGATCGATGCGGGAAAACATAACAAAGCAGTGCCATGATTTAAGAGAGAGAGGCCTGGTGGGTGCCAAGAAATCACAGACATACACCAGTACATTCAGTCTGTGTTCTCATCATACCGCAATACATTCAGTCTGTGTTCTCATCATACTGCAATACATGCTGTCTGTGTTGTCATCATACACCAGTGCATTCTGTCTGTGTTCTCATCATACTGCAATACATTTAGTCTGCGTTCTCATCATACTGCAATACATGCTGTCTGTTTTGTCATCATACACCAGTGCATTCTGTCTGTGTGCTCATCATACTGCAATACATATGATACTGTATATACAGCTCCGGAAAAAATTAAGAGACCACTGCACCTTTTTCTTTCTTTTCCAAAAAAGTCGAAAAGGAAGGTTTTGAGTGAGGAACAGAAGGGTTAAAATTAAGAGACCACTGCAAATTGAACGCTTCTGTTCCTCACTCAAAACTTTTCTTTTCAACTTTTATGTAAAGGAAAGAAAGAGGTGCAGTGGTCTCTTAATTTTTTCCGGAGCTGTATATTGTCTTCCTGTCTGTTATGAAGTGTGGTGAACAAGTATTTGTCCCCTTTCAGATTTTTTTAACAGTATATTCTCATTGAATGTTTTTCGATCTTAAAACCAAAACCTAATATTAAGTAAAATAACCTAATTGGACCAAAACATAATATTTGGGTTTAATAAACAAAATACTGCAACACCCAATGCCACCCTGTAAATTGCCCCCTTAAACTCAATAACTGCTTGTGTGTGAAGACCGCAACCAAATTGTTCCTACATGTAATTGTTCAGTTAAGTGTCTAAAATGCTGTGGAATACTTTTTGTTCACCTAAATATAAATAAAACATGTCTTATTCCGTAGTTTTGGTTGTGTGTCTCAGATTATTTCATAACAACACTTGCTAACGGGTTTGTGTTCACGCTTTGGTCTGCAGAGTGTAAAATTTTCTAACCTATTGATTGAGGATTGGCTCTGCCTTATTTAAATTGCAAAGTTGCCCTGCCAACACCAATCTAGCCAAGAATGTTCCAACCAAGCTTAGAAGAGATCAGGAAGTCCATTCAATTGCAATCTGTAAATAAACTTGGCTCATTCTTACTATGGGGGTGCCATTTCCGTCCCCAGAAAATTATCAATTCTTACTGTAAAATAGTAAAAATATCAGTTACAGAAGTTGCAACTATGGAGGATGGAACAAAGGATGGAAATCTTGTTAGAATATATATGAATTACATATTTTTAAATAAAATATATTAAATAAATGGCAGTATACATATTGCTATTTACATAATATATTGATGTTTTATAATGTTTTCAGACTAGCATTTGATGTTAAATTAAAACATTTTGTATTTCTTTCCACTCTGTTGTGCTTCATTCCACCTTGTTAGGTTGGTGTTTTGAAATCATAATTTAACAATACCAGTAAAATGTTTTTTTTATATTTTGTGCTAACCTGTAGAGGTTGAATGCTTCAAATAAACAGAAATGCTGACCACATTCTGTTGTTCTTCACCCTGATTAGGAAAAATATTCTGCAAAGAAATTACTGGTTCTAAAAACAACCCATTTTATGCAATTCTTGCAGTTTAATAAAATGTATGTTTTTAAAAATACAAATGAGCACATACATTGTCAACTTTTACATAGTTATGGAAATATCTCATGGTCTCATGTGAACAATCTGCCTATATTTATTTGGATTTAAGTGCATAAGATTGACCCATAATGTGCCAAATGTTTTCAACGGGTGAAAGGTCTAGACTGCAGACAAGCTAGTTTAGCACTCAGACTCTATCATTACGGAGCCATGTTGTTGTAAAATGTGCAGAATGTGGTTTGGCATTGTCTTACTGAAATAAGCAAGGCCTTCCCTGAAAAAGATGTTGTCTGGATGGCAGCATATGTTGCTCCAAATCCTGCATATATTGCTCAGCATCAATGGTGCCTTCACAACATTTTGGAAACAGGGTTGTACATTATCGTCTAATCATGTGAGGTAAGAAAAAAACATGTATCTAGAATAGACCTTAGACTGTAGTGCCATTTTCAATAAAAAAAATACATTGTATTTGAAGCCCAACTGATCAGACTGTGATATTCTGTATAAAAATGTATTCAAATTTATCATTCTCTTTGTGTCTCTTTATTGTGTGAGATGGGGGGGGATACAAAACTACGTAAGAATGTTTTTAGTTGGGGTGACAATAAAATAGTCCAAGGATTATGAAACAATCACCCCTAAAACAATGGGCTGGTTTTATCTTACAACCCAAAACACTGTTTTTAACCTGGCAATATATCTAGTTTACCTAGCAGTGAGATCAGTCCCTCAAATCAAGGCACTGGGTTAAGTTCTTTTTAGGACTTTCTAATCCAGATTTGTAACACAGCAGTATTGTGCCATATGTTCTTACTTCTATAGCTAATATAATCAGATTACTGGAAAACTTAAATTGAGAAACCTAATTATTTACCTAGAAAACCAGAAGTTTAAGACTGATGTATGTTGTTTTAATCAAACTGACCTGTCAAGCAACACTATTTCTGTATTTTAATCAGCATTATCATTGTTATCCGGGTCAAGTCCATAAACTCCATCCATACATCTCCCTTCCCTGGGAACCTGTAATGTTGACGGATGCCTTGTTTTCACGAACAAGAAACTGTCACACTATTTATATATAGACATGTCACAAGGTTAAACATAAACAGAGAGGAAAAACGCCACTGACTCATTGTCTCTATCACATCATGTCTGTGGACACACTTCAATCATTCTTTATTTTGCCCTTCTTTTACCTAGTGTTATTTAATGTATCCACATATCAGCGACAAACAACCTATCATTTTCACCTCCCAAAGCAAAAAATAAATCATATTTAAATATTGTGGGACTGCAAATTTAAAATAGCTGCCACAGATACAGGGTCCTAGAGAACTGCAGTCCTGATGTGCTGCAGAATAATGTCAGCCTAGAATTACATAGAACTTGCCTACGAAATTACAAATCAACACTGCCCATGAGGCTATTTGTGATTCTGAATATGTGAACCAAATTAACATTGGCTTCTGCGTTTGCTCTCCAGATTATATATTTTAGGTTGTAAATATGATCTGATTTCACAACTCACTCTCAGGTGCCTTTCAACTTAAATATCAGAACTAAAATCTAAATTTAAATTTACATTAAAACCTACATTTACAGTCCAAATGTAAGTTGGAATAATAACAACGCATGGACCTTTTATCAAAAGTCAAAATGCTGAATCAAAGGCATTACAATTCCAACATTAAACAAGTACATGCAATCTGCTTTAGTTCAGTCCATCAAGGAATATTGTAATTTGATCTAACATACATAATTTTTTTTAACTAAATCATCACATAAGAGTAGCAAACATGTAAGCTCATGTAGATTCACTAATGGCAGTAAAGCAACTTCCACAATACGGAAAAAGAAATTGTACATACATCCAATCAATAGTAATTCCTGTCTCGTAGAACTTTCTCTGGGAAAGTTTGTAATTACTGAATGTTTCCTGCAAACATATAAGCTCATGTAGATTCACTAATGGCAGTAAAGCAACTTCCACAATATGGAAAAAGAAATTGTACATGCATCCAATCAATAGTAATTCCTGTCTTGTAGAACTTTCTCTGGGAACGTTTGTAATTGCTGAATGTTTCCTGCAAACATGTAAGCTCATGTAGATTCACTAATGGCAGTAAAGCAACTTCCACAATACGGAAAAAGAAATTGCACATGCATCCAATCAATAGTAATTCCTGTCTCGTAGAACTTTCTCTGGGAAGGTTTTGTAATTGCTGAATGTTTCCTGCAAACATGTAAGCTCATGTAGATTCACTAATGGCAGTAAAGCAACTTCCACAATACGGAAAAAGAAATTGCACATGCATCCAATCAATAGTAATTCCTGTCTCGTAGAACTTTCTCTGGGAAGGTTTTGTAATTACTCAGTGTTTCCTGCTGTGCTGATTAGAGCAGAATCAGGGCACTTAAAGGGATGTGAACTGGGTTCCAACTATACATCTGTGCAGATGTAACAAATGTGAGCCACTGTATGCAGACCGACAGGCTAAGCAGTGAAGGTAGATCTACACTGTAAAACCAAGTATTTAAGATCGATCACATAGCTAATCACTTTTCTGCAGCACACTTTAAATGTCTCAAAATGTTTTAATTGTAAGTACCAAATTTTTCACATTTATTTGAACACATATAAAAACACTCACAAGGCATTTGGATCTGTTGTTTATTGCTGTAGTGCAGGGGATGCCAATCTTTTCTTTTTTGTGTTTTTTCTTTTAATATTTTATTTACAAAATTGTTAACAATATATAACAATAGAGTCATCTGAAATGATTTAGACAAGGACCAAATAATAAATGCACACAAGTATACAGTGGCTAACAAAAGTATTCACCCCCGTTGGACATTTTATTGTGTTACAACTAGGGCTGTCACAATATCAGATTTTCACTACACAAGTATTGTGGCCAAAAGAATTCACGCTAACAATTTTATTGCGATATCTATAAAAATGTGAAAAAAGAATAATGCTATCTGTCAAATTCCACTAAAACTTTGTTTATTGTGTATTTTGCCTCTTTTTTTTGGCAAATTAATTACTCAAAATACAAGTGTAGAGAGGTGGAGAGTATTTAACCATAACTGTACAAATTGAAAGCATACAAAAACAACAATTACACTAAATGGATAGAGAAAAGGCAACCAGATTAACTGATAAACAAAAGATCCACAAGGCCTAACACCTAGAGGAGTTTTTGGACAAATACAATGTGCATCACATGCATTGTTTGTCTATAGGTGACATGAAAAAGCTATGTACAACCGAGAGGAGTTTTTGGAAAAGTACAATGTAATTTTCGCCAAGTGAGTAGGCTACGAAAATGACATGTCTTTGCTGGTCTGTCCCAGGAGTTCTGATGGGGTAAATGGATTAATTTAAACATCAGTGTATAAGTCCATACTCGTTGTTTAAGCACGTGCATCATTTGTGAATACAGTAGGTGACATGAAAAAAGCTATTGAAAAACTGGGAAGAGTTTTTGGAAAAATACAACATCACTTTCACCTAGTGAATACAAATTATTATGTGTATTATTAACATGATAACAACATTTCATGTTTTTAATATCATGGTTATCATCAATATATATCGCGACACCCCTAGTGACAACATGAAAAAATCAAATAAAAATCTGAACAAAAACCCCTAATTACATCCATTTTGATTTCATGTTGTAAGTCAAAGTTGATTTGCACAATTTTCCGTTGAGATAACCTAAACTTGTAAAACAAAGATGGTCTCTAGCTAAAATGATGCAAGAAATACTGTTTTAGGATTAATGAATTCTAATTATGCACATTTATATTATCATAGCCATGTTTAAGCATGTTACAGTAGGTTGGCATAGCCTATTCCTGTGAAACAAAGTTAGGTTGGACTCTTTAGTTTGAATGGTCCAAGATACTATTATAGGGTTAATTAATGCCAATTATGCAATTTATATAATCGTAGTCAATATTCATTTAAGCATGTTATGTTGGGATAGCCTAAATATGTGAATCAAAGAGATATTGTTGATATCCCATTGAAGTCAATGAAAGTTTTAAAAGTGTAATAAAAGTTAAATATTAAAAAATATAAAAGATGTACCTACAGTACTAGCCTTGAAAAGTAAGGTGAAAATCTTTGAAAAAGTTTTTATCTTTGATAAAGTTTAAGTACATCTCATATTTTGAGATAGTATCTCAAAATAACGACATAAAAGTAAAGAAAAATTTAATATATATATATATATATATATATATATTTTTTTTTTTTAAAGTTAATCTCCCTATTTCTAGATGCTGTCCCATTATAACAAGATAAAATTAGAGATGCAGCAGAAAAAATACTTTTAGTTTATCTGTAGATAAACAAATTCTCTGATTCATTGATCATGTGTTTACCTCTAGCATCTAGCATTTAGGTTCTATGTGTCGGGGAGTTAGGATAATCTTTTCAACAATCAAGCTTTTTATTTAGAAAACAAAATAAGAAATTAAATGTGCTTTGTATTCCAACAACAGAAAAAACTAATTCAGAGGAACACATTAACAAATGGAGCCTTGAATTATTAAATACATAGGCTACTTTGACTTGGCCTCGCAAAGTGGCCTTTGCGAATACAGTGAATCCTGACAATGTTCTCTACAGGAGATAACTCTCGAGGATGTTCTGTAGCTGATACTTTCCGTATGCAAACCTAATGCTTGAATTATTGTTTTTTTCATTTCAATATACAGCCTACATCAATACAACACATGATAAAAAATGAAAAGGATACAACCACACACTTCCTGAAAATATCTCGTCATCTCTAATTTTCATTACATCGAGATAGTATCTTAAAATAACAAGATTAACTTTAAAAAAAGAACATCCAACAATGATTTTGTCTTGCCTTTCCTTGCTCATTCTTCTCTCTTCTCTTTCTATCTACCCTTTAAGTGTCAATTATTTCTATAAAGTTCTTTGTTTATGGGTGAGTATTCTGGGTGGCCCTGTACTGTTTTTATCTTACCTTCTCCTGTCTCAGTGTGATTCATCAAGTTCTAGGGCAGCAGAAAGGTAAATATGTAAAATGCTGTGTGCATTCATTCTGGTATTTTCACTTCATCTTGTACTCACTGTAAACCTTAATTTCGTTTAGTATTAGTTTCTCCGTCTGCTGTCTGCATTAGCTGACCTTTCCGTCTTTTAACACTGGGACAATGGATTTGTCTTGTCTGTCAGTGTGCAGTATTTAGAGAGATTGGGATGGGGTGTTGGCACCCCTCTCCTTCCAATTCAGGCTCCAAAACTC
The DNA here is from genome assembly GCA_016801175.1 of Esox masquinongy. Classification (NCBI taxonomy): domain Eukaryota; kingdom Metazoa; phylum Chordata; class Actinopteri; order Esociformes; family Esocidae; genus Esox; species Esox masquinongy. The sequence goes on along the minus strand of JACXGI010001476.1, from coordinate 66,313 downwards.
GGAATTCGTGCCTGATGACAGATTTTAATAATGCAGGAGGACGTTGATGGATTTGCCTTCCTTTGAGTTGCAGACACATCCTTTTCAATGACAAACTATAGATAGTTGTCAGTGAATTTAATAGTTGCCAATATATTTAATGAAATATACACTTGCAACATTTTTATGTTTCTCTTCTTTGCCTCCATATTATTGCTGGAATATTGAGACATGAACAAACATTTTAGAGCCATATAGCTAATTTACTAACAAACCTACAAATGTAATTTAAAAAGGTAATTAAAAAATCTAGACTTGAATGAAATTTGATATACTGCTCTTATGGGAGATATTCTTTCTTGATAGTGAAAACAACTAAATAACATAAGGAACATACATACGGAGCTATTATGTATGCCTAATCAAATGTGGAAGTTAAAATACTTAATTCTTATGGAATCGTATAGAAAAAAATGTTTTGTAAAAACACAGAAGATCTGGAGGATCTAAACCAAGCAAAAAGTTATTTGCATTGCACCAATTTAGTTTCCTGTCCCTACCATTACTACCATAACCAGTCACTAGGACTACTAAAACAGTTGATTTTCAAAACTGTAAAACCTTTCAAACAAGGTAGCAAGTGCACCACATTTACAGTTTCAGGTGCACCACATTTCAGTTCAATAAGAAAAACAAAATTAATGGAAAATTACAAAATTTCTGCATTTTATTAATAAATGCAAATTGTTTTCTCATTCTGGAAGTCAGAGACACACAAAATCAGTTTACACTTTAATAATGATGCTAATTCAACACAGGATACAGTATAGTGTATGCCATTTCAGCTAACAGTAGTTTTGAAGTACATTGAACATTAATACATTTATTGAAGATGTGATTAGAAAGGCGGAAAGGTTTTGTATTTTGTATTATTTCATTTCTCTGCCTTCCTATTGAAATTGAAATAAGTTAAACATTCTGTGTAGGCAAAACCTTGTTGCTGAACCCAGATTGAGATTTCAGAACCATAAGGTTCTATTTATTATTGCAACCCCCTAAAAACAGATTTACATATGTCTCAGGATTTTGAGATTCTGCACTGTACCCTTACAATGAACATTATTGTGTTATAAAAGTAGAATTCACTACGTTATGGGGGATGAGATCTTTGATGCTCAACAACTCAGAGTTATGGTTTGCACTGATAGAAGTCTCTAGAGATTGTTAGGGAGTAAGCACATGATAGTATTGCATACACTGACAAGGAAGACAAGAAGGACAACCTACGTCACATCATATTGACAGCATGCATTTTTCATTATAAGTCCATCATTAAACCAAGAGGATTGCTGAGTGACATGTCCCTCTTTTCCCTCTCGAGTATCTGCCATAGCCTACTGTGATTGCACAGTAATAACATACCGCTAAAAAATGAAGCAATCTATTTCTGAAGCAAATTAACAGATTTTGAAGCCCCAATCCTTGTGCTGATATGCCGACAAGCTGCTCTTTGAGCTCTGTGTGCACCCACTGTAAAACATATAAAATGTGTCTGTGAAGATTTTTCTGTGATCCACTTTTCTGCTTTTTATTGCTTCAGGGTTTCAACTTGGGATCCACTGTATTAAAGCGAAAACATTCCCAGAGATCATGAAACACCGAGCTCATTATATGGCATACATGTAGTTTGTCTTGGAGATAGCCTTAACCTACAGAGCTAGTTAGTGTATACGGAAGCAGACTAACAAGCAGAAACCTCATGTGTGGACTCTAATAAGTAGCCGAAGGGCTAATTTATTCCAGCAGCACAGTTGGCTCCTCTGTGCCATGGGCATCTCTTATGTCAACCTTTTCCCTAAGACAGGGAGACTTTACAGATTGTGCATGAAGAGCAACCAACTCAGTGATGTGAATGATCATTTGACGTGAATATCCAGTGACTGATTAATAACAATGACAAAACTGGTGGATTGGAAGTGCCCTTGACAGAATGTGACATCTTACATTTGTTCCTTCTTAAATTGTGTATTTAAGTCCAAATATACAGCTCCGGAAAAAATTAAGAGACCACTGCACCTTTTTCTTTTCTTTCCAAAAAAATTTAAAAGGGAAGTTTTGAGTGAGGAACAGAAGTGTTCAATTTGCAGTGGTCTCTTAATTTTAATCCTTCTGTTCCTCACTAAAAATCTTCCTTTTCAACTTTTTTGGAAAGGAAAGAAAAAGGTGTGGTGGTCTCTTAATTTTTTCCGGAGCTGTATTTGTGCGCCAGAATTGTCTGTGTGTCATATTTTCTCCTTTTCTCCACAGTATTCTCCCTGTCAGCTGAAACCATTGATGAACAAAAGGGGAAATTCAATTATATGTGAACACACAATCTTATAGCAAACTGTTGAGATCTAGGGAGCATCATCATGTTCTTCTCTCAATTACAGTTGATTTAACTCTTAAGGTGGGTCCACACTGTCCGCTGGCTAGAGCTACAAAGAGGCACTCTCTCATTAATTTCCAACGAGAGCCAGCGAATCACGGCGGTGGAGCTACTCTCGGAGACAAAATCTCCCAGCGACAGCGACAGTCGAGAGTTGAGAAATGTCCAACTTTATGCTAATTTCCAGCGAGCAGGCAGTGACGGAGTTCGGCGACTGCCAATGGCAGGGCAGATGTTCTCTGCATCTTGAAGTCCCTTCTCTTTTCTACTCTCTAGCTAATAACTCACTCGCTAACTAAAAAACATTGACGAAAGAGAAACTTATATTTGCGGTGTCTGGTTTCCCCATTATTTATGATGCTTTTCTGGCTTCATGTACAGATATCATTCTAAAAAATAGATGCATGGAAGGTTTCAGAGATCGTTGGGATCACAGTTGAGTGATACATGGATAACGTAAAACAAAGTCAATTTCTATTTTAACATTGACAAATCAATGTCTTGGGATCGTCGTAATACATTTTTAGTAGTGGAGTCACACAAATACTAGATACTTACTAATATTTGCTGAGACAGATGTTTTCCCCTATACTGGTTGACTGGTTATCGCTGGCATAGTTTAGGAATATACACCCTGGCCGAGCGGGCAGTGTGCACGCTAGTTTCGGCTCAGCGACAGTTCGCCAGAGATGGAGCGATTTGCAAGTCGAGCGAGCGGACAGTGTGCACGTAGGGTTAGGCTTACTTGGTCTAAATACCTAACTGTGCAATGTTGGCAAACTCAAGCCAATCAGGGGCGAAAATCTGATCTCAAGTTTGGAGGGGACAATTACATAAAATTTTCTCAAGAGCAATTTTTGAGGGGGAAACCAAAAGTAGTGCTGTAATACTGTTTTAGTTTGCACCATCGGTTTGCTTGCTACTGTAGGTCTGCAAATTCAGCTATTGTGTGTGAACCCTACCAACATAAAACAAACTGAGTGGATTAAACCCACATTAGCTACGTGCATTGAGTGCCTTTCAGATGGTAGACACGAACACTGTCATCTTGCCAGCTAAGGAACACTACTGTCCATACACTGCACTGCAAGCTTCCCTCATTGACTCGAATTCAAACAGCTGCAAAAGCTGGTTGATGTTACTGTATCTTGCTAGCAAACATCAGCTAACCACTAGCTAACATAACGAGTGACCTGTCCTTCAATGCAGAGAAAATGAAGGTTGGTGACGGTTAGAAATGTTTTTTATTGTATTGAGTGGTAGAAGTAAAGAAATGTCTAACATATCCTTTGTTCAAACTACTTACTAAAAGTCAACCACCAAACGACAGTCAGATTCACACACATGCACTGTACCTGCACCATGTGCCACTGCTAAGGGCTGGGGGGTAGTGGATCAAACCACTGTGAGGCAAAGGGCGGGGGTGTAGCAATTTTTTGAAACTTAAACCTCCTATTAAGTGTCTATATTCAGCACAATTGCTTTCATTGCGTCTTATTACTATTATTGAAATAACATAGTTATGTTTACATTTATGTATTGGGGGGGACAAATCATAGTTTTCCCCAGGATGGGGGGGTCATGTCCCTCCTGTCCCCCCCGGGATTTTTCCGCCTATGAAGCCAATCTGTGTCCAGTGGGCACAGAGGGTCTGTATCACCCATCAAATGTAGCTTGTTGTAATCAAGGATGGGGCTTAGTATTTTTAAACTTGAACGTTTGCATTCATCGTCAGATTCTCTTGTTGTGTGAATGCACAAGCAACCCAGCATTGCAGGACGATGATTAATGACTCGCGATTACCTTCATTGTCAATTTATGAGGATTTCCATTTAGCTACCATCAGAAACCGGTCACATGTAGCAATTATGAATGTATTAATAGTAAAATAGAGTGGCTGTATGCTAGGGTGTTGTGGTCGGGTTAGGTGGGAGAGCGTTTCCGCAAATGACTTTCAGTCCAATGGTTGCGAGTTCTAGTCCAGTGAGAGGTGAGACATGTTTTTGTTGTGGAATAATGTTGTTAAGACAGGTTGTTTTTGTAAACATACCTTTAAGCCTCAACCTAACCTCAGTACTGTGATGCCTAACCTTAACCGTAAACTAACCCTAACCATATATCTAACCCTACCGCCAGTAATGTCATGCCTAACCTTAACCCTAAGATAACCTTAACCGCTAAGGGAGAGATTGGAATTTTACATGATTGAGAAATTTCATGCTTTTTTAATTTCAGTCTTGGGGTGGGTTTACAATTTTGTGAGTGGAACAAATCATGTGTTGGAGGAGTTGCTGCTACTGAATGTAGAGAACAGTATGTGAAGGGTTAGACTATCTGTATGCCTATGTGTTGTTTTGCTCCTTTTTCCACCATCATGTAGAAAGGGAATGGTTGCTGGATTGCATGCTGAACGCTGATTATGGCATTCCTGTTTTGATATACAGATGATTATCAGAGATGAGGCTTGTTCTCAACAATGGCACAGCATCAATGAAAAACATATTGCTTAGCAAGGGAAGAGAGGGAAGAAAAGTCACAACTCTGTGCAGAACTTTGAGTCATTGACTTTATTGAAAATGAATATTATGGGATGGTCACCACAGCCTTGCTCTGCACAGACAAATCACGCTCAGAACAGGTTCAGATAGGCCTAAATCCTACCCATGCTACAAAGCTTTTGAGTGATCTGGAGGAAAGGCTAGTAGCATGGAGGCCAGCTAAAGACATTGTGACCCAGAGATAGGGAGATCATTCTTAGCCCGAACCCGATCACAACCGGGCTGGATCTTAAATTCTGATATTGTAGTTGGGCTGGGCTTGTGACTGTGATTTAAAAAAAAATAAACACAACAATAATAATAAAAATAATAAAAACTAGCGCTCTCTCCGTTAGCTGCAAGGAGGGCATGCCGTTAGCATTGTGTGTAGTAGACTATGTGTATCAGCTGGTGCTATAGTTGTGTTACAATATTCAAAAGTAAAAACAACCCTATAATATGGGCTTGAATATTCAGACACAATGAAATCTTGAAGTTTTAAATAGTCCTGACTCCGGGATGCTGGCACGATGAAATCATCCTGACTACGGGATGCTGGCCTTCCAGGCAGATTTCTTCCTCTGTCCAGTGTCTTGGGTTCTTTTGCCCCTCTTAATCTTATATTGGCCAGTCTGAGATATGGCTTTTTCTTTGCAACTCTGCCTAGAAGGCCAGCATCCCAGAGTCGCCTCTTCACTGTTGATGTTGACACTGGTGTTCTGCTTGTATTATTTAATGGAGCTGTCAGTGGAGGACCTGTGAGGCATCTGTTTCCCAAACTAGACACTCACATGTATTTGTCCTCTTGCTCAGTTGTGCAGTGGGGCCTCCCACCCCTCTTTTTATTCTGGTTACAGACAGTTTACGATGTTCTGTGAAGGGCGTAGTACACAACGTTATAGGAGATCTTCAGTTTCTTGGCAACTTCTCGCATGGAATAGCCTTTGATTCTCAGAACAAGAACAGGCTGATGAGTTTCAGAAGAAAGCTCTTTGTTTCTGGCCATTTTGAGCCTGTAATCGAACACTGATACTGAAGATACTGAACTAGTCTAAAGAAGGTCAGTTATGTTGCTTCTTTTATCAGCACAATGGGTTTCAACTGTGCTAACATAATTCTAATGATAATTCTAATGATCAGTTAGCCTTTTAAAATTATAAACTTGAATTAGCAAACACAACGTGTCCATCTACAATAGTCATTTACAACATTAACAATGTCTATACTGTATTTCTGATCAAAAGTTATTTTAATGGACATGCAGTGCTTTTCTTTCAAAACGAGGACATTTCTAAGTGACCCCAAACTTTTGAACGGTAGTGTATGCACAATCAAGTCTATTTGGCAAGGACATAAATTATACCCTCTCGCTCCTTTTATCCAATGGCACACCAAGCTTCACACATGAAGAGAAACAAATGAATGAATGCAAATATTCAAGATTATAAAGGCAAAACCCCACCTTTATTTAAAATGATCTGCACCTGATAGAGGAGACAAAGCTATTTATGGTTTAAACATTTTGTAACAATACTGTTTTGAATATACATTGGAGTGCTGATCACAAACTGAGCATTCTACTCAATGCATCTTCAATGAGTACTGATTTTGTCAAAAGTGCATTACTGAGGTTTGAATGCATGATAGAATAAGAAAAATAATTAGCAGCTAAACCCTTTGTTAAAATTACATGTCATCAGCTTGATTACAGCATTACAGCATAGCTAGCTATATTTGACCGAGTTGCTAGCAAATAGCAACATTGCCATTTACCAAAAATATTTGATGACATAATGCATATGGAAGCATTCTTTTCTCCTGTATATTTGCCCACTTTACCAATGTCACTGTATTTCCTCTTTAGTAGCATTTTAAAACAGAGGGGTAGACAGGCAGGTGGAAGAATTGTGAGAAAGGTGGACACTGGGAGTGAAGCCTAGTACCTGGAGGAAGCTGTACATGTCTAAGGGTGTTACCTCTACATGTCTCTCAATCAGTCAATCACATTTATTTATAAAGCCCTTTTTACATTAGCAGTTGTGCTTTTACAAAACACCCAGCCTGAAACCCCAAGGAGCAAGCAACAACAGTGTTGATGCACAGTGGCTAGGAAAAACTCCCTAAGAGGGGCCGTAATTTAGGAAGAAACCTAGAGAGGAACCAGGCTCTGAGGGGTGTCTGGTCTTCTTCTGGCTGTGCCAGGTGAACATTTTAAGAGTACAAATTGTAGTAATTAATAAATATACATTGGAGTGCTGATCACAAACTGAGCATTCTACTCAATGCATCTTCAATGAGTACTGATTTTGTCAAAAGTGCATTACTGAGGTTTGAATGCATGATAGAATAAGAAAAATAATGTAAGGATTGTCATTAGCAATCCTTACATTTAGATTTTTTATGACACTCCGTCGATCTATGCCATGACACAAGTCTCTGAGCTTTACAGGAGTTCCTTGGACTTCATGGCTTGGTTTCTGCTGTGACATGCACTGTGCAGTGTGATACATGACACAGACAGATGTGTGCCTTCCAAAATCCAATCAATTGAATTTACCACAGGTGGACTACAACCAAGTTGTAAAGACATCTCAAGGATGATCAAAAGGCACAGGACACCTCTGAGCTAAATTTTGAGCATCATGACAAAGTGCCTGAATACTGAAGGAACCGAAAAATGTCAATTCTATGTCTATTTACACATTCAATGATTCTTCATTATTTATTATAGACATGTATACCTATGTACTTAATTTCTATTCTAGTAGGCTGTCATTGGAATGTTTATGGTTAACAGTTGTTTCTTTAAGGAGTGAATGCAGAGACAAAAGTGTTGCTTTTAATTGCCTAGCTTGCGTGATCCTTGAGATAACACCCCTGTGTCATAGGAAGAGACCCCAGGGATTGTTAAGGGGTCTATTCTACAGGACTGGTTTTGTTTTCCTTAGGTCAGTTAACCAACCCCCACTATTTGCGTTTTAGAATATAACCAGAGCGAGGGTTTGAGGAAGCTCTCTTGCATTTACCTTTCCTGCTGGCTGCATCTTTGCTCTTGCAAACATCTTCAATCTCCGGAGAACTTTTATCATGGATACTTGTAATGTAATTGTAATACTCTCTTTATTAAATTCATCTGTTACCTTAATTCACTGACCATTTGGAATTAATCTAAAACTGGTCAAAATCCAATTTCACCAATACTTATGTACATTAGATATTTAAATGTTTCCTTTTCAATAGATTAGCACATATTTCTGAAAACATCTGAATACTTTCCAAAGGCACTGTATAAGTCCCTCTCCTTAACAAGACTTGTGCTTGACTTTTGGGTTCGCCCAAAAAATTTCCAATTGGGAATGATAACTCACTGTTTTGCTACTCTTGAACTAGATTCTTTTATAAGGCTTGATTAAGCTTTGTTTTCAAGTGGTCTTATGAGCCAAATCCTTGCCAGTCTTGACTAGGCTACTTAGCAATTTCATTGGACATGACTAAAAACAGCCTTCATTGACAGGCCTGTATTATAATCAAGTAAAATTAAATGGGGAAAACAATGTTTCAGGTTTACAGGTACCAAAAGCTCATAACTCTTGATTCATGTGCGTATAGGCACTGTGCATCACGGCTGAATAAGCAGTTTTTCTGCCGTCAAAATGCATACCAAAAGCTGGTTTTAATTGCTAAAACCTGGTTTTAATTGCTAAAACCAGCTTTTGGTTGTTTCTAAGTATCCCTACCAGTGATAAAGTGTGTGCGCATTTTGGCTAATGTTATTGAAGACACAACATAAATATTTTCACCCCTCTTATCTTAAGTGAGCTGAAATGACAGGTAGTTTACCAAATATTTGCTCTACAGTTAAAAAATTGCTGACCACCGAATAAAACAGGCTGAAGTTGTAAACGGACGTATGTTTGACACTAGCGCCCCTTTAACACCAAAAATGTAGCTGGAGTTCATGGCAACATTGATTCACGTTAGTTGGTACAATTATGAGTAATCTGTGTTGATCGGTGTGGATTTCATACCACAACCACATAATACAATATGTCACTTTCATATTCATTATAAGACTGTGTATAATAGTCATGCTCTGAAAGTGATGTTGACACACCATACGAAGCACAGTGGGCATGAGTATGTAGGTGTACAATCCACAATAAAGCCTCAGTAGCATTAACAGCACTGGGCTGTTAACTGGATTTCTCATAAGGAAACAGTCGCTTCATCAATGTAGCTCCAGAGATGTTTCCCTGACAATGTTTTAATAACTCAGCAACATTTAATCATAGCCTTCAAAAAGACCAAATGTTTTTCTTTAATTTGTGAAAAATGTTGTCGTATTTGTTTATTGTCTCCAACCTCCAAAGAATAGCATCTATGATGTATATAGTGGGCCACTGACCAATCAAATTAATATTTATGGGGATTTCACAATCTTAAATGTTCTCTTTACTTACATACTGTACTTACACACAATTTCCAAATTGCTGTTTAATAAGCCACATTTTGTCTGGGACAAAATGTTTCTGTTGTACACATTTAGGGAAACAGGCAGTCAGGGCTGGAGGGATGTTGTCATGGTAACATATTGAAAACAGCCCTGGATGACTGTGCGTGGCGACGGCATGCCAGTAGATCCGTGTTTTGTGAAAGGTGTTTCATGACCTGATTTCATACCACAATGCATCACATTCAGAATTTCAATAGAAAATGTCAGTAAAAAGTAGAAAGAGAGCTGTTTTGGTAAAGGATATACACTGATGAGCCAAAACACTGAGGCATGGATACTACAAAATCCCTGAAGGTGTCCTGTGGTATATTAGCAGGACATTAGCAGCAGATCCTGTCCAGTAAGTTGTGAGGTGGAGCAGCTGTAGATCAGACTTTTTGTTCCACCACATCCCACAGATGCTCAATCTGAGTGAGATCTGGGGAATTTGGAGGCCAGGGCTACACCTTGAACTCTTCCTCATGTTCCTCAAACCATTCCCAAAAAATGTGTGCAGTGTGCCAACATGTATTATCCTGCTGAAAGAGGCCACTGCCATCAGGCCACTGCCATCAGGCAAAACCATTGCCACGAAGGGGTGTACCTGGTCTGCAACAATGTTTAGGCACATGTCAATTTGACGTCCATATGAATGGTGATTCCCAGCAGACCATTGCCCATCGCACACTCCCTCCACCAGCTTCTCATCTTCCCACAATGCATCCTGGTGCCATCACTTCCCCACGTAAACGGCGCACACATTCAGGGTCGTCCACGCGACGTAAAAGAAAACGTGACTCACTGGACCAGGTGACCTTCTTCCACTGCTCCAAGGTCCAGTTCTGACCCTCACGTGCCCATTCTAGGCACTTTCGACACTAGACAGGGGTCATCATGGGCACTCTGACCAGTCTGCAGCCACGCAGACCCATGAGTTGTGACACATTCCTCCTGTAACCATCATTAACATTTTCTGTGACTTTCCTGTGCCACAGTAGACCTTCTATCGGTTTGGACCAGACCGGAGAGCGTTCGTTGTCCTTGCGCATCAGTGAAACTTGGGCGCCCAACACCCTGTCGCCGGTTTTTGGTTAGACCCTCCTCGGACCACTGTAGGTAGGTACTCACCACTAAGTGGGAGCACCCCACATGCCTTGTCGTTTCAGAGATGCTCTGACCCAGATGTCTAGCCATAACAATTTGGCCCTTGTCAAAGTCGCTCAGGTCTATACTCGTGCCCACTTCTCCTGCATCCAACACGTTGACTACGAGAACTGATTGTTCGCTTAACATCCACCCAGACCAAAACATGTGGCCTTGTTAGGAGAGGATCAATGTTTTTTGCTTCACCTGTGAGTGGTCGTAATGTTTTGGCTCATCAGTGTATGCTAATGAGCACATGAAATTGCAGGGACGGGACTGTGGTACCCGTCTGTGCGTGCGTCTGTGTGCAATTGTCAGGTTGTCTCAGCTAAGCAGGTTTGCGAATGTGTAGTAAAAAAAATCATCATGGCAACCGAGGAGGATGGTGTCCCCATGTATGGGCATTACTCCTGAAAAGTTTTGACAAGCCAGTGGTGTGCAATCTTCACCACTTCTCACAATGGTCTTCTTTTAATTAAGTTTACATTACCGTCGTCTCACAAGACTGCTCCAGCAGCTATTCTAACAAGCAAAATATAACTGCATGAGCTACAGTGTGGCAGTCTACACTGTTTATTTAATTTAATTTATTTTTCTTTTAACGTGGTAAGAACTCAACACCATGCCACTAGGCTAATTTAGTATTAGGTTTTTTTCTTTAGGTTTGCCATTAAGTCCAGCTGAAGCAATAGCTACTCTTCCTGGGGTCCAAACACAACTCATACTGTAACACAAAAAAAGACAGATTCATATAAACACTTCTTTTCACTGCATCGAGCAATAGTGATGCAATCATTCAAGCCAGGAAATGTTCACAGGCATACATTTACATTTATGTAATATATAGCTCTGCATGTACATTTGAGGGTGATATGGGCAGCTCTGCTGTGTGCCAGCAGCAGTTTGCCTATCTCCTTTATGACATGTAACTATATTTATATGGTCAAGTGTGATAATTCATAAAAATCTGAGGAACTTGTTTAATTGTCAAGAAAGCAGAGCAGTGCTTTATCGCAGACCCATCCCCATCTTAATTGTGAACCTTGTGTTTTGACCAAGTCAGCATGCAATGTAGAGTGAAACAATGTAGACTGAAACAGGTCAGTCTGAAACAGGTCAGTCTTCAATGTAGACTGAAAACGGTCAGTCTGCTCAACCTGCCCATTCTCCACATTATTTTATATTAGATTTAGATATGGTTTAGTGTTAAGTGGGTGTTTCTAGTTTCAGCTGAGGTGTATAATGTTGTCTACTCAGCATACAAAGACATAGGCCAGTGTACATAGACAAGGTCAATGGAAGGTCATATCAATAAGGCTTTGGGACAACAAAATACAGATGGATGTGTAAATTTACATTTTAGTCAGTTAGCAAACCCTCTTATCCATAGCAACTTATTTTTACACTATGTTGGCTTTTTATTTGATGAAGCCAAGAATAGCTTGTCACGTACCTTTTTCACTAAAACGGCACAAATACAGGGCCCTGTATGAAATGAAACATCATAGCTTTGTCATCATCATAGTCACAGTGTGTCAAACTGACCTACATTTTATTTTAAACTGTTTGATTCCTTCGATCTGTGTGGTGTTCTCGGTTGGGTATTCCAGTTTAAACAAGTCCTCTATGAAGAAGAGACAATATGGTTTATTCCATACACAATGATCTGATGGTTATTCACAAAACACTCCATACATCTACAATTCCTACTGTTTCTGTGGGCAATCTTGGGATTCAGTGGTATTTGCATGTAGTCTACTCTCACTATAAGGGGAAGACGTGAAAAATGTTTGAGCAGGTCTCAAAGCAGACTGAGTCATACCATTCTCTAAGCAGCAGCTGGGAGGATTCAATTTAGATTTGCTTCCAAACAGCGGGATGCAGTGAAATATGTGTTGCCCTGTCTATGTTGAGTTTGCATACACATCTTTTGAGTAAAGGAAGCTTGTGAATAATACCTCCTAAACATATGATGTAGTTGGATGTTATACAGTAGTAGAACTAGAATCAGAGTATCAAGACAGTCCTTTCAGTTGATTAATTATTTTCCCTAGGCTATTTTCTTTAAGAAGCTTACTGTTGTCACTGCACAGCGATGGTGCAGTGGCTGATTTGCTGTGGAGCTGTTGTTTTCTGTACGCACAGGATTATATGTAGATCAGTCTTTTGTTAGAGTGAATTGGGAATCAGAGATCTCTCATTACCCTGACTCCAGAGAGCCAGACAGAGGCAAACTTAGTGTGGTATCTTGTTCCAATTCTTTATGAAGGAGTCAGAAAGTGCTCTGACTGAGAAACCAATAGGGTATTTTTCATTGCCTGTATTATATCAAAGTAGGGCTCTCAAATGATTTAGATGTTTTTCTGGTTAATTAAAATACAGATGTCAAAATTGCTATAATTTGGACCTGAAGGGAGATTTCTCGACTCAGGAGTACACTGAGTCGCATACATAATATATTATGGTTTGATTGTAAGAGAAAGAAAACACATTAGTATCAGAATATTTTAAACAGCAGTAGTCGCTGATACTAATTCTCTGTAGTCAAGTAGATCAGTGTCTCTTGCACACTGCTCTGAGCCAAACAACTCATCCCAGCGTCCAAACGAATTAAATCACTTTGGAATTTGGACAGTACAATTAGTGAAAGACCACTTGCTATACAGCTGGACAGTAGTCTCGCCAGAATGCAAGGAAATAAATTGATTATGTTTGAGTTTTGAGAAATACATTACTGGTCAAAGGTTTTTCGAACACCCTAATTTCTCCAGTTTTTATTGAAATTCACACAGTTTAATGTCTTAATGTACTCTGGAATTAAAGCATAGAACAGATAAACAATTGGGGTCAAAAAAGAAATCACAGAATCATTTTGTTTAACAAAATGTAACCAACATTTTTGACTCATCAAAGTAGGCATAAGACCTTCTACCAGTCTTTCAATAGTCCACTGACAGTGTTTCATGGCCCAGGCAAGACTCTTTTTACCATCTTAGTGATGGCTTTCTACTGCCACTGTACCTGTCAAACCTGCAGCTCAAAGTCTTCTCTTCACAGTTGAAACTGAGACTTACTTTGACCAGTGTTAAGCTGTGCTTGAAGCTGTTCCCTTGAGCTGCCTATCACACAAAAATAGGGACACCTGTAGGAATTGTTAGCGTCAAGTTTCAAGCCCTAATTTACTTCCATTGCTGCAGAATGGCTGTACGTTGTTAATCCATTACTTGTTCCCTATGCAAGGCCTTTTTTAATACTCTGAAATGTATATGTACCATTTCAGGTTATACACTGGGCCTGAACTGCCTACATTTCAATAAAAAATGGAAAAATTGTGGTATTGGAAAAATTTTGACCGTTAGTGTATCTTGCAGAATATTTTGAGGAGTTGTGTGCTTCTGTTAAACTGCAATCATAATGGAAAAACTGTAATCCCATGTTTGTTGTTGGTCCACCTGTTTTAGCTACAGTTCAGGGGAAATAGCTGGTGTTTACAAAGATTACAAAGAATAGGGTGATGTGAGCATCATGGTTGCAGAAGCACCACCGCGCTAACACGCTAAACAAGAGTTACTGATATACAGTGCCCTCCATAAGTATTGGGACAGTAAAGTCAAAATTGCTATTTTTGCTGAACACACAAGGCAAATGAAAATACAATTAAAGCAAGAATATAAGACAAAGGTACAGAATGTCACCTTTAATTTTCTGTTATGTTTTGCCCTCTATGAATGTAACCGCACTGTCAGTTCCATCTCCCCATTTTGATGTGAACATAAAGTGAGTATTGGGACATTTGGCTTACAAATGCATTGAATTTATCAGATGTTTCCTATTGCACTGATTGTTCACACATACACACAGCCTCTTACTACTCCAGTTATGATGATGCAATCTTACATCACCATAACAACTCCACAGTTGTCGTAGGATAAATGAAGATTGAGATTTTTTTGTCCCTTATCCCTTAGTAGTTATGGACTCAATCACTCACATCTTTACCATGGTCACTAACATTCTATAGATGCCTTCATGTTGAATTACCCTTAAAAGTAAATTGAACTGTAGGGGCTTAAAAATACGACAAAATTCATAAACTAGGCTAACATTAAATAGAAAACATGCCATCCTCATATCATCAAATGCACTTTGACAGATAGCAATGGTTTCATTAGTTGGTAAAGTCAGTCAAAAAAGTGCTAGTGATGCTAATTTTAGCAAGCTATAATTGGGTGTACTGAACTGAATAATGTCAATATAGTGTTAATAGAAAGCTAATATGTCTGCCATGGAAACTTAATGTCTAGAATGTGTAATATGGCGCATTTACATTACAATATAACTTACTATGTTGTGATTATTTGCATGTTTAGTCAATTTCTTTTGGTAATTTAAAGACAAAATGTTGACATGTTTATTCCAGACAACAACTTACAGGAAGTGAATGCAGTTTGAAGGCATGCCGGAAACTGTGCTTTAATGTAGTTGGTTCCATTCATTGAAGCAATGGAAATACAATTAACAACAAAAAAGAAAATGTAATGGTGTCACCTCCCAGGTAGTGCAGCAGTCTAAGGCAATCTGTCATAGTATCCGGCTAAAAAAGGGCATCTGCTAAATGACTTTGATGTTAATGTAGTGTCTGGTGAATAAGCAAAACCCTACAGATGTTGGCCTATGTGAAGAGCAGTGTAGGGAAAAAAGCACAATGGCTTGGCGTGGTGCTTATTAGGAAAGTTTGTATTGATCTTCAACTCTCCCGAATTCATTGGAGTTTTTGCGATGGGAAAGGGAGGCAAATACAATTGGATATGATGAAATTGGGGAAGGGAAAAAAGAGGGTGAATATGAAAGCATATGAAAGCATCTTTGAAAGCCTTATACAACATAATTATTTTTCTGCAACTACAATAGGCCTAGCTTGATCTTCTTCATCATTTGTAATGATACTTAATACAGTCACAACTCTGCATAAAGGCTTGAAACAACAAAACTGAATTTATTGACAACACTGCATGACTTTTTCTTTCTAGTTCAGGGATAGGCAGACACATACGTGATATGCAGATAAAAGAAGTACCTGATACCAGGCATCAAAACACACTCCATCAATCAACTCCTGTGCCATAAACTTGAACATCAAAGAGAAAAGTGGTGGAAACAAGGTTGACAGCAGCCCTGTACATTTCTACTCTCACCAATCTTGATGGCATCAAGGTCAGTGTGTACCATGGAGAGAGCTGTGGGGCAATGACGCGCAGCAGCAGCCCCTCAGCAGAAGCCTTTCAGATCATTTGGGGCCAATGCAGCTCACAGCCTGATGAGCGGTGTGAATGTTAGAAGCTTCATCCGATATCTGACAAAACTACTTACTACATCTGACAAAACCCACATGGTTCATCTAAAAAAACCTGCATCTGGTTAATCTTTGAACTGATGTCTGATGTAGCTTGTCAATCGTAATATGTGTGCTGTATGAATGGCTGAACAGCAAAGAAGCGGGGCGCTTAACATTCTACATTCTAAAGCAGGTTGGTGTGCTTCATAGCTCCACTGAGCAGAACTGTCTTTGGTTGGTAGTTTACTTCTACACTAAGAGTATGAGGCTTTATGGGAGCTAATGAACCACCTGTCTGTCTTTTGGGTGTAAACAGAAACTTGCCTAGACTTGCCTTTCCATTTTGTTGATGTGTTGTGGTTGCAGTGCATCCAGTTTGCCTGTTCAATTTCACATCTCTCTATCCATCATCTTTCTCTCTTTCACAGAAATTCAGCAAAACAAAAACTTTTAGAACTTTTCTTCACCTAACACCATTTTGAAAAAGGCCAATGGGGTCTCAACAACTGAGAAGTAGTTACAAAAATACTTCAAAAAACCCCCCAAAATTATATATATTTCTGCTTGGTAAATAATAATAGAATATTGTATTCAAAAGTGTCTTTGGAAGATCAATTTGCTGGATCATTGTTGCCCACGTACCTTAGGGAATTTCTTAATAAAATAAGCATGTCATTAATTGCTGACAGGAAATGATCAAATATGAGCTTAAAAAAGGATTTATTGAAAAGGTAAACTGCTGTGATGTACTTGATGTTGCTAATGCTCTCAAACAATGGAGTTGGTTTATGATAAAGTCAGGGAAGAAGTGATCTGATAGAAATGTTGCTTTTCTAAAAAGCTTTGAAACGTACAGCTGAGAAACTACAGCAGGTATTTGAAAATATATATTTAAACTCCGATCCCTCACATCCTCAACATGTCTTCCCTATACGTACCCTTATTTGTAATTTGCTGATTCACCAAGGCCTTTTCCCTTTAGCAGAATGACAGCAGCAATCACAGCAGCAATCACAACTCAGCTCGGCATTTAGAAAAAGACGCAATCTCTTTGTTGGCAGTGCATTGGCATAACATTATGTCTGAGAGACCACGATGAGCTGAGGACAGTGTAGGAGAAAGGGAGAGAAAAGGGAAGAGAGAGTACGGTTGGCACTGAGAGCATTAAGCGACGCTGAGGGGAAGAACTCTGTGGACGTGACAAAGTGGAGATACTGCACAAAGTTTTGCTGCTGCGAACCTTGGCAGGCTTCCCAGTCAAATGTGACTCAGTGTGACACTGATGTGAGCATGCCCATCCTTTATGCTGCTCCCAGGTGTGGTGTGCTGGTGATCTCTGCCAGACTTATTGCTGCTGGTTTTTTGTTTACATTTTCAATGCAAAAATGTCCCTAAACAGAAACACTATGCTCTACAAATGCATTGGCATATTATTTTGTGCATACATGACGGGAAAACATAAGTTTTATCTGAAAGATCCACACATGTCCTATGTAGCTCACTACCAAATGGAAGGCCTTGTACAATGTAAGAAGTCCTCTACACTGCGTGCACAATTATTAGGCAAGTGAGTATTCTGATCGTATTATTATTTCTATGCACATTTTCCAACTCCAAACCAAATAAACTTGAATGCTCATTGGATTGAATCATTTTCAGGTGATATGTATTTGTGTAATGAGGGAGGGTGTGGCAACAGTGAAAAACACCTTATATCAAGGTGCGCATAATTATTAGGCAGCATCATGACCTCAGGTAAAATGGGCCAAAAAAGAGATTTAACTGACACTGAAAAGTCATGAATTGTAAAATGCCTTTCAGACGGATGCAACACTCTTGAAATAGCTAAACTATTGAGGCGTGACCACCGGACACTCAAACGTTTTGTTGTGAATAGTCAACTGGGGTGGAAAAAATGCATGGAGAAGAAAAGACGCAAATTAACTGCAAAAGACTTGAGAAGAATTAAACGTGATGCTACCAGGAACCCATTATCCTCCAGTGCCACCATATTTCAGAACTGCAACCTACCTGGAATGTCCAGAAGTACAAGGTGTCAAGTGCTCAGAGACATGGCCATGGTCAAGAAGGCTGAAAAAAGACCACCACTGAATAAGATTCACATGTTAAAGCGTATAGATTGGGCAAAGAAATACCTGAAGACAGATTTTTCAAAGGTTTTATGGCCAGATGAAATAAGAGTGACTCTTGATGGACCAGATGGATGGGCCTGTGGCCATCACTAATGGACACAGGGCACCACTTCGAGTCAGGTACCAGCAAGGTGTAGGAGGGGTACTGGTATGGGCTGCTATCATTAAGGATGAGGTAGTTGGACCTTTTTGGGTTGAAGATGGACTGAAACTCAACTCCTATAACGACTGCCAGTTTCTGGAAGATACATTCTTCAGGCAGTGGTACAGGAAGAAGTCCTCAGCATTCAAGAAGGCCATGTTCTTTATGTAGGAAAATGCTCCATCACATGCATCCAAGTAGTCCACTGCTTGGCTAGCAAGCAAGGGCCTCAATGATGCCCGAATAATGACCTGGCCCCCTTCCTTACCTGACTTAAATCCTATTGAGAACTTGTGGACCCTTCTCAAACGTGAGATTTACAGTCAGGGAAGACAATACACCCCTTTGAACAGCATTTGGGAGACTGTGGTTGCTGCTTCAGCGAAAGTTGATCATGAACAGATCAAGAAACTGACAGACTGCATGGATGGAAGGCTCATGGCAGTTATTGAAAAGAAGGGTGGCTATATCGGTCACTGAATATTAAGGCCAGAAATGTTATTTAATTTTAATTTTGTGTAACTTATTTGTTGCACTTACTCTAAAAATTGAGAATAAACAAGTGAGTTGGAGAAATTATTTTTGTAATTTAGTTGCACACTAATTGTTGCCTAATAATTGTGCACACTTATGTATTCCCGAGAAACATCAAAACACATTTTTCCTTTATTAAACATTCAGGTTGAGGTTCAGTGATATTTTGGATTGACTGAGAGCATTGTGTTTGTTCAACAATAAAATAAATATTGAGGAATACAATTTGCCTAATAATTGTGCACGCAGTGTATAGTTTGTGTTTTGTTGGCACAGGTTTTTGGGGACATTTTTTCATTGTCATACTTCAGAATTTTCTCCATCTCCTTCTTGCACTCTAAACAGCATTTGACTGATTCCAAAAATCGTTATACATATTTTGTGACAACTGTTTAGCTTAGCATCTCAATGTTTGGTTCCATTCGTTTAACATTACAGTAAGGCACTTCCAATTGTTGATGATGCACTCCATCATCATATTCCAAATCTCTACATTTTCCCGCTAATCAACTGTGATAGTTACAATTTGTGGACTGTGAGAATAAACAATTTCTGGCAGATCAATTTCTGGAGGTTTTCTTTCGAGTTGTTTCTTTGGCATTTTACTATGCTTGGTAGTGTAACAAATATTTTATACTGCAAATTGGTTAAAAAGGCACATGAATGTTTACATACAAAAAAAAACAGCTTGTTTGTTTCCCTCAAATGAAAATGTGCGCTTTACGCCTACAGTTGGTTGAAGTATATAGTCACAGTTGGCAGAGCATAGCACTTGAGAAAACGGCGTCGTGGAAAATTCCCCAGCTGGGAAGTACGAAAGTATGAAAATGTATGCGCTCACTATTATAAGTCGCTTGTGATAAGAAGATCTGCTACATAATAATAATAGTAATCTGGTAAATAATACAAATCTTTTAGTTCCGAGTTTGCCAAAACCTTGGGCACTGACAATTAGTCCAAGCCTAATTGATATGCCTTGAGCAAAAGATCAACATCCATGCAATTTCTAACAATATTAATGTCAATAATAAATATTTTAATCCATTTCCACCCAGTGGACAAATTCAATGTGTGGAGAGTACATTGCAGTGTTAACTTTGGCATGCTTTTTTAAATTTAGTCTAGTTCTGATTAAAATATCTTAAAGTTTTAGTCACATTTTTATCATTTGAATAATGATTTAATACAGTAGTCATTTTAGTCAACAAAATGCTATTACGTTTTAGTCACAATTTAGTCAAATCAAAAGTATTGCCTCATTAACCTATAGTAAACATATCACTGACTTCTGTGTACACAAACATACATAGTCGTGTTCTACCAACACATTTTTCTGCATAAACATTATTGGATGATTCTATTGGTGGAAGACCACATTAATCTGCAGCAGATAAAGGGCAAGAAATAATGCAAAAACATTCACTGTTTGTGTGAGGTGACATTTATTTAAACAACTCTATAACACAAACATGTATTTGTCCAATTACATCAGTTACAATAGCGTTGACTGCTAATCAGAAGGAAATAAAATCTAAATTGTGTGAATAGAACAACTCTCACAAAATATTGTAGCTAGCTAGCATAATTATTAATCTTGTAGTGGGACTATACACTTTTTTAAGTAGGCATTGCATATATACTCCTTCATTCCATATTGATACGTGTCAAAATCATTTTTGGCTACTATATACAATATCAAATAAGGCTGATGGAACATATCAGAATGTTTAATTTACAATGTCAATATAGCCTACTATTATTTATTAACATTAAGCACAGTGTTGTGCACAGTATGGATAAGTGTGAAATTTCCAAAATGTAATTATCCAGTATGAAATGTGTACTGCACTTACGTTATCGTTCGAGTAGTTTAATTGACATTGATGGAAATATCAGTTGGAAATGTAAGAACAGGAGGAACAGAAGATTCAAAAACATTTAGATAGTTGACAATTTAGGGCATACCCATTTCTCCAGGCACCACACCACTGATTTTACCTAATAATAATAATAATAATAATAATAAATTTTATTTTTAGGCGCCTTTCTAAGCACTCAAGGTCACCATACAAGACACAAATCACAATAAAAATAAAAACAAACAGAACATTGCTAAAAGCAGATGAATAGTGATGATGAACCTTGCTATAAGCAGATGAATAGTGATCATGTTAGATATGCCAGTGTGAAAAGATGAGTTTTCAGACGGGTTTTGAAAATGGAAAGTGAGTTGATGTTACGGATGTCTGGTGGAAGAGAATTCCAGAGGCGAGGAGCAGAGCGGCTGAAGGCTCTAAGCCCCATAGTGGTCAAACGGGCAGGAGGTACACTGAGGTGAATAGAAGAAGAAGACCTGAGAGTACGGCTAGGTATGTTGATATGAAGGAGGCCAGTGATGTAAAGAGGGGCGAGGTTGTAAATGGTCTTGAAGGTGAGGAGCAGAATCTTAAAATCAATGCTGTATTTTACTGGGATCCAATGAAACTGCTGAAGAACAGGAGTGATGTGATTAATAGAAGATGTTCTGATGATGATACGAGCGGCAGAGTTCTGAACTAGCTGAAGTTTTTGTATAAGTTTGAAAGGAAGACCGAAGAGAAGAGAGTTACAATAATCGATACGGGATGTAACCAGGGTGTGAACGAGAATGGCTGTACTAGTGGGTGTGAGAGAGGGATGGAGACGATTGATGTTACGTAAATGGAAGTAAGCAGACCGGGTGACATTATTAATGTGAGCTTGAAATGAAAGTGTGCTGTCGAGGATGACACCCAGACTCTTAACCTGAGGGGAGGGAGAAACTGAGGAGTTATCGATGGAAAGAGAGAAACTGTCATGTTTTGTCAGAGTGGATTTGGTACCAATGAGGAGAACCTCAGTTTTGTCATTGTTAAGTTTGAGGAAGTTGCAGGAAAACCAGGATTTGATTTCCGTTAAGCAATCAGAGAGGGAGGTGGGTGGGAGGGTTGAGTTAGGTTTAGTTGACAGGTATAGCTGGGTGTCATCCGTATAGCAGTGGAAATGGATATTGAATTTACGAAAGATATGACCAAGAGGAAGTAGATAGATGATAAACAGAAGTGGCCCCAGGACAGAGCCCTGGGGAACACCGGTAGACAGGAGATGGATGTGATTTGAAAGTTTTGAGTTGGATGAATTGAGTGCGGCCAGAGAGATAGGATTTATATCAGTCCAAAGGTGTGTCAGTTATACCAATAGAGACTAGTCTGTCAAGGAGGATGTTATGAGAGATGGTGTCAAAGGCCGCACTCAGATCAAGGAGGATGAGAATGGTTAATAGTCCAGAGTCAGCTGCCATGAGAAGGTCATTAGTGATTTTTCCCAGTGCTGTTTCAGTGCTATGGCAGGGGCGGAAGCCAGATTAGAATTCTTCATAGAGGTTATTGTCAGACAAGTGTGCGTGAACCTGAGATGCAACTGTTTTTTCGAGGATTTTAGATAGAAAAGGCAGGTTAGAAATAGGACGGAGGTTATTGAAATTGTTGGGGTCTGCACCAGGTTTCTTAAGTATAGGAGTTATTGCAGCAGATTTTAGAGGTTAAGGAACAGTGCCAGAGGTGAGAGAAGAATGTATAATGGTAGTTATTAGGGAGGAGAGAGAGGGTAAGCAGGCTTTTACCAGGGTGGTAGGTAGAGGGTCTAGCTGACAGGTAGTTGGCTTTGACTTTTGAATAAGGTCAGATATTTCAGCAACAGAAGGAACCGTGAAACTCGAAAATGCATGAGAAAGAGGGCCTGAGAAACCTTAGAGAGACAGACCGTGAGAAGTAGTAGTTGTCAGTTGCTGGTGGATCTTATGAACTTTGGCGTTAAATGACATTAGGGAGTTGCAATAGGCATTTGAGTACAGATGAGGTGCAAGAGAGTCCGGTGGTCATAAAATGTTGTTGACCAGGGAGAACAGGGCTCTGGTGTTTCCTTCACCTGAACTAATTAAGCCTGCATAATAAGTGGATTTGGGTGTAGAAAGAGCGTCCTTGTAATTTAGAATGTGGTCCTTATACATTTCTTTGTGCACAATGAGTCCAGTTTTCTTGTAAAGGCGTTCCAAGCGACGACCTTTTACTTTGATCTGGCGTAGTTCAGATGTAAACCATGGGGCAGAATGGGTGAAGAAAACAGTCCGTTAAACACTTGTGAATATATATTTGGGAGGATACATTTTCAGATGTGTTTTGATGTTTGTAGTTTTTTCTGTCACCTTGTGGTTGCAAATGCTGTGTTCACCAGTGGAAACGTTACATTCCGTCTTGTTTGCATCTACAGAAGTGCCTCCAAATGTCTGCCCTTTTTTCTACCAGTAATTTGTACCTGGGGATAGTGATGGGAAGCGTGAAGCCGACGCTTCAATCAGGCATGGCGCAAGGAATTTTTCTCTCCCGGGGGCTAAGGGGGAGCTTGACCAATTTGTGGGGGGCTAAGAAAATAGTAGATTTTTATGACTTCAGTTATCAGGAAGTTCTCATCAGAAAGCCTTCAGAAAGCATCAGAAAGCCTTGATGTCCCATCACAACCAGGGAAATTGCCTTAACAAACCCAGGCTGAATCTCAAATCACATACTTGCATACTATATTGTATGCCAGATTACTATGCAAGAAGATTTGTACGTCGCAAACCATAGTACACTGAAAATAGTATGCCAAAAGATCCCAGGCGGTCTACTATTTCTGGCAGATTTTCGAAGTACGCATCGGTGCATGCTTTTTGGTGTAATATAGACCACAACCCCTTGCGCTGTAAAAGAGGAGGGGTTTCCACTATTCTCTCATCTTTTCACATGACAAAAAAGTCAGTCATCATCACGTATATTGCTAGTTATTGCATCAATGTCATTCACATATGAAAGTCAAACAAACGTTGTTGTACTATGAAATTAAATAGCTTCAGCAGTGTAAAGTTTTTCTTCAGTCTCGCGAGCAATTGCTCAGTTCTTACGACTATTCCAAGTAGTAAGATACTAGTATTACTGGCTTGTAAGCTATTAAAACGGCCAGTGGCAAAAGCGATACATTTCATAGATGCTATTGTGGTGGAAGTAAACTTCATAAGAAACGTTTAAGTCAGTTTAACACAAAGCTTTAATGGTCTCTAGCTAAATATTCCAACTTGGCATGATGTTAACGTGTGACAAAATGATCTAGTGTTGAGACGCAATTTTATGAATAAGTAGTATGACCCAATCGGTCCCAATACTGGCATACAAGCTTACTATATACAAAAGAGTACGTACTTAACCATCATCCGTGAAGTCCATACTTGTAGTATGTAGTACAGTATTTAGTTTGTGATGTGAGATTCAGCCCCAGACAATCTGTTGCCGCCAAATTAGAGAACAATCAGAGATGATTCTGAAATGACCTGGGCATGACAATTCTTTTCCAGCAATAGTAGCAGTGCATCACTGGAATGAGAAAGGCAAACAATTCTGCTAATACCCACGCATGCTTTTAATTGGACAAAACAAAAACACTTAAAAGCTCCCCTTCCAAAATCCTCCTATCCAATTATGGTGGTTATATAAAAGACCTTCGTCACAAAGATAATTTTGTCTTGTCTTGCTTTTGTCAACCAAAATGAAAAATTTTGTTTAGTTATTGTTTTTTTGGATCTACAGCTCCGGAAAAAATTAAGAGACCACTGCACCTTTTTCTTTCCTTTCCAAAAAAGTTGAAAAGAAAAGTTTTGAGTGAGGAACAGATGCGTTTAATTTGCAGTGGTCTCTTAATTTTAACCCTTCTGTTCCTCACTCAAAACCTTCCTTTTTGACTTTTTTGGAAAGGGAAGAAAAAGGTGCAGTGGTCTCAATTTTTCTGGCGCTGTATTTAGTTAGTTACTCTCTCATCGCCTGCAATTGAAAAATAGGTGTTTAACAAATATTTTCGTCACTATTTTTGTTGACGAAATGAACACTGGTACATTGCTTATGTTTCCAACTATAGGAATTTATAAATCCACATCACTGAAAGAAAATAAGAAAAACAAATTTATTCTATAATCCAAATATAGTCCTGAGCATTTGTCCAATATAAAGGGTATTGGTGAAGAGAATAGGATCCTCTTAAAAAAATTAAATTGGACAACTAGAGTTTTGCTGTTTTTGATTATTTTAGAAAGTTGTACAAGGACTCACGAATTTCAGAGATTTAATTGACTTTCTTTTACATCCGCATGGAGGGAACAGCTGGTTGCTAGGCAAATGTATCTAACCAGTATAGACTTCTATTTCTCTTTATAATAAGGACAATAATGAGATGCCCATTACACAGGCATGGTGGTGGGAACAAATGGCTATCATGAACAGATGCTTCATCCTAGTATACAGGGTGGGGGAATGACCCCCATAAAGATAAAAGATTTTCAGGCTATCTCTACTCAAATAAAAGTCAAAATTTCTAGGCTGAAATGTAAATTTTTCAGAGGTAAAAAGAACAGCAATGGCTCCACCAACATTGACCATTATTATCTATAACTTCTATAACCTGAGTTAGTTTAAGAAAAAAAATATGTTCAGTAAATTTCAACCAGTATCCTTTGGGGAAAAAAAACAATTTCTGGCTTTTGGGTTTGGGAAAAATTTACAATTAGGAATAGTGTTAGAATTGTGGTAACTTTAAGGTGTAGCCTCTGCATTACTGGTTATAAGTTAGGGTTGGTTAAGTTTAGGTTATTGTGCTTAAGGGTAAGGTTATGTTAGGTCTGAGGTCCCCACAAGAATAGAATACAATAAATAATAATTATTATTTTATAATATTATTATTTGATTATTATTGTTTTAAAATAATAATACAGAAATCTACTTATTATCTCAAAATAGAGTCCCCATGAAAAATAACATGCTTGATTGGACACAAAGAACACACCTCCCAATCACTGGAATGCATCTATAATAATGTACATCCAGTTAAATACTTAGTTTCTAAGGTTTTAGGTTTGTTGCTAAAACAGAGCAGACTAACCATAATGACTGTTTTGATGGAATTGAGCATAGATTAATGATTTGCTCACAATTTCAGTGCTCTTTCTATGCATACTGTACATTGTATTACAATCGTGATCAGATTTTGTATGAAATGGAGTATCATCAGTTCAAGTTGACCCACATCATGCATGCATGATGGATTTACATGCACACACGCCAGTTGCTGCTCTGAACCTGACCTTCTCCGGCCCCAGTTACCTCAGTAGTAGAGAGATGATCTGAGCTCTTCTGGAACTGTCTCTTAATGTTAACATAACATTACATCAGTACTCTGCATTCTTTAAGTGCCAAAAAAC
The DNA here is from genome assembly GCA_016801175.1 of Esox masquinongy. NCBI lineage: Eukaryota > Metazoa > Chordata > Actinopteri > Esociformes > Esocidae > Esox > Esox masquinongy. Next base: position 40,273 of record JACXGI010001476.1, on the reverse strand, counting down.
AAGCGCCAAAAACATTAAAATCTACATGGGCCAGAGAAAAATCCATAGCATGACCCAGAATTTCACAGCTACCAAATATTTCCCAGAATATGCACACATCAAAATATGAACTAGCTAGTTACAACACTGAAGCAGTGACTATCTATTTGAATAATCATCCTCAATCCCCAAATACTATCAGCAATAAAACTAAACTCAGTTATCCTGCTGCACTGATACATCAAGCCAATGTTAGATATCTCCATCAATAAACATGGTCAAAGTCTTACCAGGAATACAAGTCATTGCAATAGCGTTTAAACAAGATCAATTGCGTTTGGAAAAGGAGGTGGCGTTCAGGAGCGGGGAGAGAGACAGGAACAGAAAGGCTAAATACAGGTTTGGTAAGGCAGTGAAAGAAGCCAAGCGCCTGTATGGAAATAAATTAAAATAATAATTTTCAACCAACGACAGTGTTTCTGTTTAGAGAGGCCTCCAACAGATTACCAACTACAAGCCTAAATCCCGCCACTCCATTAATGACCTGCAACTTGCCAACGACCTGAATGAGTTCTACAGCAGATCTGAAACACAAGGGCAGTCCTGACAATATCTTCTCATTGCGTGTCCAGCCATCAACACCAACCCCTCACCATCGGGGCCCATTCACAATCACCCATCACAATCATCCCCACCTCTGCTACTACAATGGAACTTTCAATCCTGTAGGGGGACATTAACAGACCATTCAAGAGACAGAACCCCAAAAAAGCAGCAGGGCCTGACGGTGTCTCCCCATCCACCCTAAAGCACTGTGCAGATCAGCTTTCTGCTGTGTTTACTGACATCTTCAACACCTCACTGGACACATGCTGCATCCCGTCCTGTTTCAAGTCCTCCATCATCATCCCAGTCCTCAAGACGTCAAGGATAACAGGACTTAATGACTACAGGCCCTTCGCCCTATTCTCTATGGTTATGAAGTCATTTGAGTGCCTTGTGCTGTCCCACCTCAAGTTAACCCATAGCAGTTTGCCTACAGAGCCAACAGGTCTGTGGATGACGCGGTCAACATGGCTCTTCACTTCATCCTCCAGCATCTGGACTCCCCTGGAACCTACACCTGAATTCTATTTGTGGACTTCAGATCTGCATTCAACACCATAAATCCTGCTTTGCTCCAGGACAAGCTGTCCCAACTGGAAGTGCCCGAGTTCACATGCAGCTGGATCACAGTCTTTTTGTCCAACAGGAGGCAGCAAGTGAGGCTGGGGAAGCAACTGTCTGACCCCCTGATCATTCAGCACCGGCTCCACACAAGGCTGTGTCCTGTCACCCCTACTCTTCTCCCTATACACCAACAGCTGCACCTCCAGTCACCACTGTCATGCTCCTGAAGTTTGCGGATGACACCACCCTCATCTGACTTATTTCTGATGGAGAAAAGTACGCCTACAGGTGGGAGACTGACCATCTGGTGTCGTGGTACAGTCAGAACAACTTGGAGCTCAACGCCCCAAAAGAGTAGATGACAGTAGAGATGAGAGTAGACTTCAAGAGAAACCCAACTGCCTTCCCCCCTGTCGCCCTGGGTGGCTCCCCAGTCAACTCTGTGGTGTCCTTTCCTGGGTGAGTCTTTCTGGGCACCATCATTGCCCAGGACCTCAAGTGGGAGCTGAACATCACCTCGCTTACAAAGAAAGCTCAGCAGAATATGTGCTCGACTGGACAATTCTTGCAACCTTACATATTTTTTAGTATATTTTTTGTAATTTATTTATGCTCAGTCTACTGTTTTTATGCTCAGTCCACTATTTTTATTTGTTTTTATTTCTTTTGTACAAAATTGCTGCACGAATGGACCAGAACAAATTCCTAGTTTGCTGTGAAACTTATTTGGCAATAAAACTCTTTCTGATTCTGATTTTTACACTACATCTCTGATTCGGTGTCACAACTTCTGGTGTCCATTAACCTGCACACAACGCACAACAATGTTTGTATTTGGAAATAATGTTATATATTTTGGCACTCAAGGGGCCAATTTGATACCTGTGTCCAGTGCTGTTCTGTGCTGGACCTCTGTACATTGTATCCATATATTTGATATGGTCCTCAAGCATCTGTAATTTGGCAATTTTGGCTTTTTTGTGACAGATTATCAAACAAAAGTTTGTTCTCCTTTTGTATTTCTACTTCCATAAAGATACATACATTTAATCTCATTTGATATTTTAGATCCATTTAATGAGCTGGTGACACTACCACTGCATTTTATAGCACAGCTCCTGTCACTGTCTGAAAGGCTGTTCAAAATGCCCCATCTGTCTCAAGGCTGGCACACCTCCCTATTTACATTTCCAACAAATGTAGCTTTTTTCACAAGCTTCTGTCATGACAGTATTTCTCCACAATAAGGATGTATATTTGTTTTGCACCTACTTTATTTCTCTCTGCAAATGTGCTTTCCCCAAGTCATATATCTTGGCTGTTTTCTTTTCTTCTGTGCACAATGTTTTCCAGGTTTTATTGCTCAAGTTGTTTGGTTGGGCTGAACTGAATCCGACAACCCTGTTATAGTCGCAGGAAAATTAACTACAGTCATATATTCTGACTAGAATTAGCCTTTTGTGGAAATGTTCTTTCCTGTATGTGCAGTATTTGCAGGGTTTGGTAGTAACTGTTCTCTGATTACAAAAAAGGTAATACTTTTAAGTGTCCCTAATGTCTAGCCATAATGTCTGTGTTTGTAACATAGTACCTATAGTAACTAACTTCACAGTAATATGGTTATTGCAAAATCAGTTGTTACACAACTGGAACAAGTAATGTGTAATTACCAATTAAATTGCTAAATGTATAAGTGCAAGTACAAAGGAACCCATACTGGGTTTCACTTTACATTAACTATTATTGAAGAAAGTAGAAAACTTGAAATTCTCCTTTCCCTTTGCAAATTCAAATCGCTCAGTTGGCTGATTTGGCTGCCTACTGTATATTACAATAGTATAAAATGTTAATAAGAGAAAGCTTTAGGTAATAAAACATACGCAGACTTTTTACTCAATGTTGAACGCATCATTTTGGGGCTGCTGAGGTTTGTAAACAGTAGGCCTATGGTGCTAATCACCCTTGCAGCAGTCAAGCAGTTCCTCCACAAAGAATCAATCACAGGGCTGTTATGGACATGCAGGTTAGTTTTCAAATGAAGAACGTCAACAACGTTAGGATGTTTCCTACGTTCAGAAGACAACTGCTCTTGAGTTAGGAATGTGTGAAACACAACAGACGTGCTGTGTCTCCAGGTCAGGTGGGGCTGAAGTAGTAGGTTAGTTAGAGCAAACTCACATAACATAAGCACAAAGTAAAGCCTTTACATGGTGAAGGAACTGGATTTTGATCCGTTTTAGGTTCATTCCAAATAATCAATGAATGAAATGTAAGGAATGAATTTAATACATAAAGAGAGTATTACAATTACGGTACAAGTATCAAAGATAAAAGTTCTCTGGAGAATAGAGATGTTTGCAAGAGCAAATAGGCATGCAGAGCTGGGGAAAATGCAAGAGAGAGCTTTCCCAAACCCCACTCTAGTTTATACCCAAAACTAAAGTTGTGGGGGTTTGTTGACTATCATAGAGATACCAAGGCTAATCCTATAGAATAGACCCATTCTCAATTATTGACACATTCTGATCTGCTTCCCGGGCCATTCCCATGACACAGTGGTGTTATCTTGAGGATCAAGCAAGCTAGGTAAATAAAAGCAAAGCTTAAGTTCCCGCATTCACACCTTACTAAAACATCTGTTAACCGTTAACATTCCAATCATAGCCTACAGTGACAGAAATTAAATACCTACGTATAAATGTCTATAAATAATGAAGAATCATTTAATATGTAAATAAAAATAGAAATTAAATTTTTCAGTTCCTTCAGTGGGTATCCCCTATTTTTGTAGTGTTTTGTTTTACAAAAAGGGATCTGGAGAGTTGAAGAATGTTCATAAATCCCTTTCTGTGTGTTCTCCCACCTCAACATACAGGAGATCACTCAGATCTGGAAAGGGAGTGTGCACAAAGTATTAAATGCAAGCATGTCAATAATTGTGGCATGCATGTTTTTGAAAAGACCAAAATATTTTTTTTCAATTTCCACCCAGTTAAAAGTTAGATTCAAATGCTTATTTTGAGTGTATAATAAAGCTGATAAGCAACATGGACTTGTCACAGCCTTTTTCTTGATATTTACCTACAGTCAACTCAAGACGTATTGGCACCTTTCATCTAATTGGGTGAATGCCAAAAATAAACAAACACAGTCATATTTAGGGCAAAAACATAAGGGGGAGTGTATTTATTTCAGCAACATTTCTTAAACACAAAACATTTCAAAATGTAGTAGAAAAACATAGGTTTCTAAATTATTTACAATCAATAACCCTTACAATCAATATTTCATGAAGCCTCCCCTGGAGTGGAGAACAGCACTGAGCCTCTTCCTATAAAATCTGACAGAGTTGGTGCACACTTTTGGTGGGACCATGGGCCACTCAAATCCTTTGATAGTCTTATATTTGCGCTTGTGGACTGCCCTCTTAAATTCTGGTATTAGTATTATCCATTATGCTATTGTTATTAGCCAAAAGAACAATAGCATTATTTTTTGTTGCATCTTACAGCAATATGCAATTCCAATTGTAGATCCAAGAACACCTGACAAAGTTCAGCTGCTGTAATTTGTGGGTTGGGCTCCGTAAAGGCTTCTCTCATGCAACCCTTCCAAAGAACTTGTTAACATGAAGGTGGCATCTAACAGTTGATTGTGAGACTTGACAATCCCAAGATTCCACTAGCCTGCGCAGTTATGAAACTATGATCTTTGGATTTTGCTATGTCTCCCTCACCATCTTACTCACCGTGCGTGGGGGCAATAGGTACACACATACTCTTCTTGGAAAATTGTCAACTGCTCCAGACTTCTGAAACATTATGATTATTGCCCTGACTGTGCCTAGTGGTATTTTCAACTGTTTATGTATTTTTTCTATTCTTTCCCTGATCTGTTTAGGTCAACAACCTCCTATCTCGTTTCCACTGAAAGAAGTTTGGTTTAACCCATGGTGATGGATGGCAAAGGGATTTTACATATGTGCGACATCATATTTATATTCCCAGGTAAACAAAAACAGATGAAAGGCATCAATAGAGTTTCTGGAGACGGAGACCAAAAAAAGTATAGAATTTCATAACAGACGGCACTTTGGTTTAATTTTAAATATTCTTTAGGGGTGCCAGTACTTTTGAAGCCATTGTGTTGCATAAAAAATACATACTACTGTGTTTGAGAAATGATTGTGTGAATGCTTATAAAAGTACAAGGCTCCCTCTTATGTCTCAGCCAAAAATATGACTAATTGTTTGTCTTGTTTATTTTTTGCATTCACTTTTGCAATTTCCTGAAGGGTGCCAATACTCCTCAAGTTGACTGTAGGTTGCCAATAATTCTGGAGGGCACTGTCCATTCCGTGTGTAATACCTTAAATAGTGCAGTTTTCTGGAGGTATTCTACACATCTTACTGGTCAGAATACCAATCCTTATAAATTTATGGGAACAATACACATGTATTTCATATCAGCGTTAACACTTGTTTAGTTTTATACAGGGAGGGATTGCAGGGCTTAGACTGTCCCCTGCCTTAGGCCTCCAAATCATTAGACTGCCCCCTGCCTTAGGCCTCCAAATCATTAAGTCTGTACAATCAAACTTAGCAGCATGTTGGAAGCTGTGTTGTGGCTGGATGACATAGTCTGAATGTAGCATTACACAATTTTCTGAAAAATTACTGTCAGCATCTGACAGTCATCTGGCACGCAAGTGTACACTTGACAAGGAAATCGAACACAAAATAGCCATCTTTGACTGATTGCCCAAAACTTCACAAAAATTACACCAAATGACAGCAGCCAGTTGAACCCAAAATCAGCTTACCCTAAAAAGATCTTACAACCAGAATCAACTGTGGATCATGTGAAGCCATAATTTTATTCTCCATTATAAATTCTGACCTGACAATTTCAAAAACTCTAGAAAACACAAATAAAATAAGTAGACCACTACAATCTGATTTCATCACAAACAATTTGGCAGCCACATCTCTTCAAAAAAGTTAGACACCACATAGTCTACGACAACCTCTCTGGCAACGACCCAAACTAATTTCCTTGTTGATCCTACCGGGTGAGCTGTCTATCCTAGAACCCATGTCAGCCCATTGTGAAAGGCCTGACCAGAAGTAGGCTATCGCTGGATTCTTTTCCTGTTCCAGTCATGCAAAATGTGACCAAAGCCAGATTTACTGAAGCAGGGTAAACATGTTCTCCTGTCCCCATTATTCTACCCATCCACATTCAATCTCCTTAGATGGTTGCACTTCCAAAAGCACCAAGCCATACATTTTTAGGTGACATATCAACAATATCTCTGTTTATATTTTTTTTCAAGCATTGAAACAGGAGACTTTTACAGTTTGTGCAAGACGGTTCTGCACTTTGTATGGTGCCAGGACCAACAGTATATTAGGCTTTTTGTCATGTAAGATGTTACACCCTTATTTACAAATACGATTATTTAGGCAATGCTGGACTATTGTAAACGATCAAATAACACAAGAGGAAAAACTAAATTCTGAACATATTTTCATTTATGATGCTAATGCAGAAGCACCAATAAATTGTCCAGTTCTTGTATGCTGCTATAGAAATTACTGAAGTATTTCTGTGCAAAAGTGTATTAGTGAACTGTATTCTGTATTTAGTTACAACCAGTCAGACTCCACAAGTAGTTTCAAAGACCTGTCAGTCAAGTAATGCTTGTTAATACTGTATATAAGCTCCTCACCCACTCAGCCTGTCTTTTCAAGAGTGATGGCTCCTGATTGGCTCAGTAGTAAGGGTGGTGGTGAATGTTGGAGTTTTTTTAATTATTTTTTTTTATTCCACACATGCATCCATTAGTAGCTAGGGTTATAAGCATTTGACAATACACAAGGTCTGAAATGACCTAATCACTGACTGAAGTAGTATATTATCATGATGTCAAAGGATTAATTTGTCAAAACCAAACCCCTTGACAAAAACAAAAGACATGGTAAAGTGTATCTTGTTTTGAAATGCATAACCAGCAGTAACCACAAACATTAAAGGTTATTAAAAGACCAATCTAACACTTCCTTTGTTTCAATAACATTGCGCTGAGGTAGCCTTCCTAGCTAGCCACAGTACAGGATTTGTGTCACATATTCATTAAATAAAACAGCTCAGCAAGCCAGTACAAAGTGCTTGTTTGTGACAATGACGACAGTTTGATTACCCTAGTAGACACGACTAGCATCGTTGAATGGCTGATATGCGTATTAGCCAGCTGCTTAGCATAGCTTACTATGATTGATCATTATACAACAACTTGTGACTAGTATATTCTCAATCATTATGTTCACGTTATGACTAGCTAGTGTCTCCACTGACCAAGAAACATAGGATAATTAACAGAAACATAGCTGAAAACAGGAAACACGGGAGTTGTCTATTTTGTCATGTCTGGAGAAAAATAAACGGGCAGAAATCAACAAAAGATGCAAAATATGTTCCTAAAACTCTGAATGCAATACATTCAGTTCTCTTTTCAGTCTGTCACTCAGTATGAGGCACTATGGGAAAAAACAGCTTCATGAGAATAACCTGAATATGACATCTAATTACCCCTTTCAAGACCAAAAAGGTCTTGAGTTGCCCTGGAAACCCCTCCTTTCCACTTAGGCCCGCTAGCAGACGGCTCCCCAATGGCCACCCCCGAGCTCCCTTGGTGCCACTGCCCATCATAGTAGCGCCGCTTGAAAGGGCTGACATGGACCTCATGGGACCCCTCCTCAAATTCACCGGGGCCATGAGTACATTCTGGTGATCATGCACTATCCCACTCAATACCTGGAAGACACCCACCCCATCAGAAAGGCTGCAGGAGCTGTTCCTGCTGTACGGCCGTGTGTGAATCTCCAAAGACACAATCACGGAACAGGGCACCTCCTTCGTGTCCCGGCTGATGAAGGACTTCTGCCGACTTCTCCTTGTACAACACCAGACGGACGGACGGTTTGGTTGATTCAACCAATCATTGCAGAAGATGCTCAGGCGGGTGACAGCGGAGCTACCCTCTGCTACAACTGGGACCTAATGACCAACATGCTGCCCTTTGCAGGGTGGGATCCTCAGGCCTCCGTCAGGTTCTCACCATTTGCGATGTTGTAGACGCTGACCCCTAGGCCTACTCGACATCGCAAAAGAAGCCTGGAAGGAGCAATATCTCCCTACAGAAATGCAACTGAGCATGTGCGTATGATGCAGAAGAATATGGAGGGAGCATACTGTATGGTGGAGGGCCAGTGACACCAGCAGAGGTCCTACAACTGTACTGCCCTTGTCTGGGAGTTGCAGCCAGGGGATAGGGTCTTGGTGCTGGCAAAGGGTATGAATACTTATTTACATGAGCTATTTCAGTTTTTCTTATGTCTAAAAATGTCTAAAAACTTGTTTTTGCTTTGTAATCATGGTGTATTGTGACGTTCTGCTGAGAAGGAACAGAGGACAAGTGAGTACACCTGTCAACACTAATTGCGCATCTCTGCCCATATAACCAGACAAGACTGGGGAGTCGGGAGGTTCAGCAAACACTAGGATTAGGAGTTTGGCTAAAGAAGCACTATTGAATCTCAGCAACAGCAGCTGGAGAAAGGACAGTGTCATTGCCCAGAGAAGACTGACTATATACTGCTTCAAACAAGCTGTCTCCACCACCTGTTCCTTACGTAAGCTCCTAATTCAGTACATTTGTCTACATCACCTATCTTCTAGATCTAAGTAAGACAAGTTTATTTTGGTGTTTTGATTTTTGTCAACTTCACACCTGTGCCTTCCTGTGCTGATTTCCGTAGGATGAAAAAGAGACAGTAAATAAAATGAAACACATTTGTTTGGCTTATTTATAATCCCACCTATCTTGCCTATATTGAATTTGCTTGGCCCTCTCCATTGTTTACACTAGATTGATGGCAAAACAGTTTTCAGTTGACAAGCAATCAGTATCTTTATTGATTAATTTTTATTGTCAAGAGGCTGCTACATTCTAACCCACTAACCTTTTGCCCATTTAGATCAGTTATGTTTTAGGGCTGGCATCCCAAGGGCGGGTAGACAACAAAACCTGAGATTTAACAAAACGTTATTATACCATTCCCCGGATGGAGAAAGAGGAGTAGGCTCACACTGACATAATCATGTACCACTGGGAGAGGCTTAGCACTTGTGTGGGAGACTACAGAAAGAATGGTTATTCGCATTCTGGATCCACACTATCACGCTACCCTCAGTTAAGGTTGTAGGAAGCCTGCGGACTATCCTCCAACTGGCCCATTGCAACAAACCAAGCTGGCCCATCACAACAAACCAAGCTGGCCCATCACAACAAACCTGTTGGAAACAAAGCTTTTTTATGTGGAGGAAGTCCCACAAGGGACCTCCTCCACATGAAAAAGAAAAAGCTTTGTTTCTAACAGGAGGAGACACAGTCAGCAGCAGAGGCTTTCTAAGACCGTGAATTTATGAAACAAGTAAAACGATTTTGCATTTAATCTCTCTTCATGAGGTCATTGTGTGTATAGCGGTTTAAACATGTATCTGCTGAGTCATTAGACTGCAGGTTAGAAGTCCATTCAAGTGCTTGTCATGGTTTCAAAAATTCAAAATTCAGTCTGCATTTCGTTGTACTGTACTTGTACTGTTCAATGACAATAAAGTTTAATCTAATCTAATCAATCAAAAATCTGTTAGTATTTAGATCTATAGTTTCTAGTGACTTTAAAGATATTGGTAAGTTGATAAAAATGTCAGTGAAGATCATTAAGTAATAATTCACTATAGAATGTTTAGGGGGTAAAAATAGTATATAAGCTAATAGCTTAAACCATCCTAATAGTTCAAACCACTTGTGTAACTCTGGTTCTATGAAGGAAGTGTCAATAAACTCAATGAAACTTACGGCGCTGGTCCGCCAACCAAGGTTTAAGAAACGCTGACAAGTGCACAATTTGAGGCATCTGATTTGGCTCTACAGATCAGTGGTCAAAAATGCATCTTTAACTGAAATAAAATTTAGTCTGCCAGTTTAACTGATGTGAGCCTCAGGACGTAAGTTTTCTCTTCTCGTATGTTGACTGAATATTGCTGTATTCTACATTGAATATGAACAATGTTTGAATCATTACTCATGCGCCCTGGGTGGTGCAGGAGTCTGAGGCTCTACATAATAGGCACCACTGCACCATGGGTTCAGTACCAGGGTGTGTCACAGATGGTCCTGACTGACAGGCTCCAATGGACAGTGCACATTGGCCATACCTCGCCTTGAGTTAAGGGAGGTCGGGACCGACAAACCACTCATTGACTGAAAGTGCTCTAGAAACTCCTTCAAATAGCTCCGACGTAGCCCTGTGCTGGCATAGAGGACAGAGAACGGGTAATACTTTTGAAGACCCGGCATTTTAATGTAGAAGGCACTGTGGTCTGCCCTTGGTGCTCAGCTGTTTTGGACTGAGAAAATTTGATGAGTGTACAAATAATGGCCAGTATAACACCATGACACCGTGGACCTCTGTGGAGGCCCAGCCGCTACAGCATACACTCCATCATCCCTCACTTCATTTTCACTGAGAACTCGGCAGAGCACAGACGAGGGGAAAAAGACAAGCAGCCTGACAGTCTGGGTGGATATCAAGCAGAACGGGAGCGAAAGCAATTTACGGTGGATTGAACGCCTGCCCGGTTTTACAACATTCTCTTTGACAGCATTTCTTTCACTCTTTGAAAAAGGTGTCCATCACAATGTCTGTTTGTAGCCCTTGAACCAGTTAATTGACACATCACTTGGCATATTATTCCATAGACAGCATAGTGAAGCCAACAGAGCAGCAAAGTACTAAAATCATTTCTTTTCCAAACCCTCTGTAAAGATATAGTATATTACTAAAAGGCATGTTGCCCTATCTCTGTCACTAAGCCTTATTTTCTCATGTACACTGCTACTTTGAGCACCTATCAGGAAAATGGGGGTGAATGACAGGCTACTATTTACTCCTGTCTGAGACGATGTGACCTCTATCAGGAAGAGAACAATACCATAATATCAGCATGTGGTCTGCTCTGCTGTTGGATCATTACATTTTCACTGAGGATTAGCACAGTAAGCTAAGAATTGTGGCTAGATTACATTTCCTATAAGGCACTGTTGAAATAACCAATACATCTATTCTGGAAAAACAAAAATACAGTCTCCACACACTATGGAAGGAAAATAAAAAAATCAAATAAAACAATGTAAAAGACACTTACATTAAACAAAAAGTAACAAAGAGATGACACCGAGGCATACCTGCACGCATTTGAGCTGGTGGTAGAGGAGGAGGGCTGGACGATGTGGGTAGAGTGGGCCTTAAGAAAGAGACTGCAGTGGTGCTCCCAGCTGGGAGACGGGTGCCGACGGGTGTGTTGGTGGCTCCAACCATACCTCCTCTCTCCGGCTCAGATAGCTGAAAGGGTGACCATGGACATCTTTATCTGCCATCTCCCAGATCGTGTGGTGGATCGTGTGGTGGAGGCTGTCCTGTTCAGCACCATCACAGTGGTAAGCCCGGCAGCCCTGCTGCCCAGACACCCCCAAAAAGGCACCATCCAGCTCACCTGTGTCCATGGAGATGTGCAATAGGTGAAAGACACTCTGGCGGGCTCACTGAGGGAATGGACAATAACCGCTAAGGTGGCTCAGGGGCTCCTGGGGCTGCTAATGTTGGGCCCAGACTGGCCTGGCTCTCCGGGGCAAAAAGGACTAGAGAACACATGCTGGATGTGACTGTATTGGGTAAAACCACGCCCAGCTGTGGAGTAACGGTGGTTCAAATGGTGGTTAAATTCACCCACCAAAGTTTGAGAGGCAAAAAGATTCAGTTGCTGGACTGGCAAGAGATGAATATTAAGTCAGTGTTTTGAAGAGTTGGACAGTGTGGGCCTGCCTTGTTTTTCTATTCCCCATGTAACACAGGTGGAGGGAGGCTCATAAACAAACTGCCACCGCTGGGAATAGTTGGGAGAGCATCTGTGAAACCAATGTGACTTCACAAGAGTTTGCGGCTAAGGCCCTACTCGTAAAGCACAAAGGAAGTGTTCTTAAAAAATGATGGTGCCTTAGAGCGTACATCTAGTCGAACACCATGTCCCTTTCCCGACAGTCATCCTGTCAGACAACGCCACCGGTGCCTTCCCTCTCACAATACAAGGAGATGAATTCATCAAGCAGCTCTTAGACTCCCAAGTTGCTAGAAAGAGCTGCTTCACCCACTGTCTTAGTGAAAAGGGAGGATCACAAAAGCTTTGTGTTGAATACCATCAGTGTATTGTGGCATGTAAGAAACAGGACACGTGCAGGGAAAACTGAGGACTTTTAAGAAAACTAAAACTAAAATACAAAGACGGGGCACTTAACACTATCTGTCATGTCCTTACCCCCTCCCTAGGACAGATGAGCCTCTAGATGCCTTGTCTGGAGCCAAATGGTTTTCTGCACCCGATTTTGCAAGCTTCTACAACCAGTAGCCCGTAGCTGAAGCAGATCGCCATATAACCGCGTTCTGCACACCCTGTGGACTCTTTGAAGACAACAGGTTGCCCTTTGGTTTTTTCACATCAAATATTCTAGTCCTTGATCCTGTATCTAGATGATGTAATTGTCTTCTCAATTGGTTAGCATCTCCAACATGAAAACCTAAGGGTAAATATAAGTGCTGCCTTTCTTTAAAAAAAAGTGAAGTACCAGGGCCATTTTGGCCCATTAGATGGAGTGTCTACAGACATGAAGTATGTGGTAGTGGCAGATTGGAAACAACTTCAGAATCGTATAGAGTTAAGGTTGTTTTGTGGATTTTACAACTATTATCAATATTTTGTGGAAGGTTTTTCTAAAACTAAAACTGCACAACCACTTAATGCCCTGGTAGCAGCCTTGATGCCAAAAACAGGGATGTGCAGCAGCCTCTCCAAAAGCAGGAGACGGTGTTGTGAAATTGCATTAAACATGTAGAAGACATGTTAACAACTGCACCCATTCTGGCCTACGCATATTTTTTTTTATACTGGAAGTTGTTGCCAGCCATCATGGACTAGGCATACTGTCGTGTCACAGGAATGGACAACTACAGTAACTTAACACTATCACATTTTAATTGTTGAATTTGCATTTCTGGATCTGTTTCCATTTATATGCAGAATTGTCACTAACATCCTGCCTTTCTACGCAGAAACAATCCCCCAATCTGAATTGAGGCCACATGTTGAGACATCTTGCTTAAATACTGTCCGCAAGCTTTCCGAATTATTTTGTTTCAGAACTGAGGAAAGCCGAACACCTTTTGGTTTGTTGAGAAGATAATGCAGACCTATCAAGGAGGACAGATGAAATACTTATTACTTAACTTTAATGAAATACTTTTGAAATCTTAAGAACCATCTGCATCCAATCTGTTGTACTGGTCCAAGGAAAAGGATGTGACTGCTTACTGGACTGTTCTATTTGAGAATTAGTTTAGGTTAACCTCCTGAGACCCTGTGTCCGCATATGAGCACACTTTTTAGGCTTCCTGCACCATGCACTTCATTCTGCTTAACTTAAACCTATTGTCCTTATTAGAGGACAGTTGTCTGCGCCATGTTTAGATAGTATACTTATCAGGTCCTACTAATCCCAAATAGCTAAGAGAAATTAAAAATGCACACATTATCAAAGCTCAGGTCTTAGGAGGTTAAGTGCATTCAGGCCTATAATATCAGTATAATATCAGTATACCCAACCTATGCCATAGAAATTGGGAATGATTTACTTTGATGGTGTGCATTTTGAACAGTGATCATTCTAAATATCAGTGTATTTGACAATATACTAGCACCTTTATAAAGTCAACAGTAGATAAAATCAACACATTTGTAACTCTACCTTCTTGCCTGCTGCTGCATTCTTAAAGCTATAGAAATGATCTGATTTTTGCTGGAATAACACAATTCACATGACACCAGATAAGGTGCAGAAGTGTTTGACAGTGTGAAGAAGGCTGTTCTTACTTAATAGAGCTTTTAAAACCTCCTCTCTTCAGAGACATGTCAACAGCTGAAAAACTGTGTGGTGTGGTGTTGACACCACACAATAAAAAACAATGTTTAAAATAAAGCCATCAAAAACATCAACTAGCTGTAGTTTAGTTAAATATATATAAGTTCATTAGAGGCTGGTAAATCTAATGAACTTATCCTTTGCAGCACAGGTAACTCTGGCTCTTCCTTTCCTGTGGTGTTCCTCATGAGAGCCAGTTTCATCATAGGGCTTTCATGGTTTTTGCAACTGCACCTGAAGAAACTCTTATTGTTGGGAATTCTTGAAGTTCCTGACATTTTCCAGATTGACTGAGCTTAAAGTCTTAAAGTAATGATGGACTAATTAATTACAGAAAAATGGTTACCTGTATACAGTATGATTGGTTGACAATAAGATACCTTTGTCAGACATTTGTGTTTTCTCAAACAAGCAGGTGCGCTAGTTCTGGGCGGATCCCCAATAAAATAAAAGCAAAAATGTGGTCTATAAAGTTTTACCTAAGTCCTTGACATTTGCCATGTTTTAGGGTAAAGGTGCCGGCAAGTAAGCCACAAGCCACAATAGCCCATTAAGGCAGGCTTGTAGTATGTACCTCAGCATTTACTAAGTTCTATCTTATTCTCTTCATTGACAATTTGGATTAGAAGGGTAATGTATTGTGAAATAAATTGTTTGGGAGTGGCTCTACGTATTGTTATATCATACCATATAAACAGAATGCTTTAAACTTTATATTTTTGGGGGATAATACACATTAATTCATTTATATAAACATCACTTTGCAGACTTTGCAGTACTGTAGCTAAAATTAGCTAGCTAGCTACCTTGCTGCGGCAAACATTAGGAAAATGTAACACCTGACAATGTGACCTGCTGCATTTTCCTGGACATTTAAGAAATGTACCAGACACAGCTTACAGCTCTATGAACTAATGCTATTCATTCTATGTAATTGTTTTCAAATTGTTTTAAAAGATTGCACTTCCCATTGCGTCTTCACTGATAAATCATAAATGTTTTAGGGGAGAAATACTTAAAGCCTACACAGTAATAAATGTAGGCTGCTTGAATATCAGCAAAATAAATATCAAAACAATGCTATTTGTGTAGGCCAAGGTAATTATTTTAATCTAGAACTTGCGCCGACAATCATTTTTAGCCTAGATGAAAACAAACCTGGCATTTTCCTCATGACCATGGTTGTCACCAGACTCAGGCTTTTGGGGCACCAGCCTCAGATGTTTTGCCAGCTGACATTGACACAGTTGGTTTTATAGGTAACTAATGTTATGATATTATGAAAGTGGATTGAAACCCTGAAAGCATTACAGACAGGAACCAGTCGCACATTGAATTTGTTGTTTGTTCCTCTGGCTCGTCTTCCTCTACTAGATCACTTCAGATCTTTGCTGTGGCTGTTTACAAAATGGTTTTGGATCCCTGTGCCTTACAGGTGACACCATATATTGGATATTTGGCTTACACTGTGACAAAAAAGGCTGCATCTATACTTTTGTGTATTCCATCATGCCCAAATTAATGTATATCCCCACCAGACAGAATGATGACACACAGGCCAAACAGCAAAATCAATTATGAATTAACTATATTTAGGGACAGGTTGAATTGTGAATCATCAATCTTTTGGGTTCTGACCCCATATTTTATAAAAGACTTAAGACCAGGTCACATTTAATGTACAGAACAATACATTTACTTGCAAGATATTTAGCTTCTTTCAGTGCATAGCCTCAAAACCTCAATCCATTAGGTAATTTAGCATTTAACTACAGCATTATCTAAGGACTAGAGACATGTAACAGCAGGCATGTGTGGTCCCTATATCTCAAAGATAAACATCTGTGACCTGTATCCTCAGGGACTTTTGTGATTAATACCTTTTTTTATTTACCATTTTGAGCTGTATGTATAATATGTTGTTTATATACGTGTAATCCATAAGCAGAATACCCTATCATACATCAGTTAGCTAGGAAATGATGGCACAAATCAAAACAAATGACATGGTGCACAATTTTCAGTGACCCTTTTTGACTCAACAGTGACACGTTAAAAACCAGTGGCATTTGAACCTTTGTTATTGTAGTTATTAGAATGAACAGAATAAAACACATTCATTACAGATGTACTGTAGGTGCAACACACACTTTTCTTAAGCCCTTCTAAAGCAAAAAAAACAGTTATATATCAAGTTTTACTTGACATATTTCAAAACTTAATATTGAATGTGTTCATGCGGTAATTAAGATATCAGTCTCTTATCACACCCGGAGCCCTTAAAAACATTTGCTGAATTACTTAGCATAGACCTCTGCATGGCATGTGAGGTTCTGTTTTGTTCAGTTTGGTTTGTGATTTTGTTCCTGAATGTAGCTGGTCCTTTCTGTTCTGATTGCTTTCTCCTGTTTGTACATGTATTTTGCCCTCGTTAGCTCCCTATTTAGTCTGCTCAGTTGTTAAGCCCCTGTCGTAATTGTGCATTTGTGTATGTGGTCCAGACTGACTGCCTTGTATTCCTGCCATTCTGTCGTTTTTCGCCTGCTTTTGTTATTAAATCTGTTGTTGTCTGTTAGCTCTGCGCTTTGCGTCCTGTTCCTCAAATCGTTACATGGCACATGCACAAACACGTCACACAGCACAGAATGATAGATCATTGAAGTGACCATAGTCTTTTGCCCCCAGTGATCAGCTGGTTGATATATAGTACCCATCTGTGCCACAGGTTAAAACATTTAGCACCAGTGTATTTCTCTCGCCTCCCACTTACTATGTATCCTCCATCTTTGTCTTTCACTGGCATACTGCACCTTTCATATCAATGCAGAAATGATGCCACAGCTCCAATCACCAGTTCATGTGTCTCATTTTGAGGTCAACACACTTGAATACATGCCACCAGACAACAATGAATACTGTTGTCACTACAAGGTTCTCCATGAGAACTTCTGAGAACTTGAAAGTATTGAAAGTAACAACCTTCCACTGCAACCTATTTCCCGCTGTCTTTGAACCTGCGTGCATAACAGATCACTTGGTTCATTCTGTTGGCGTGCTTCTAAATGATTCCACCTCATGTTCCATACTTACAAGGAAAATGCTGATATCTCTATCCGACCTGAAATAATCAAGTGAGTCCCATCAGGTGGACTCCTTGCAGGCAAATTACATTTCATTTCCTTTTTCAATTACCAAGTAAGCAGCAGTCAGGCAGGCCTGGCAGGTCAGCCCTGGCATGTGAAGGGCCAGTTCTGGTATGGTTTGGCAGCTCAATCACATTTCTGTTTCGAGCAGAGGGACGACGCCAGTCAACCAAATGAAACACACCGCAACTGCTGCCCAAACATAATAACGTTATGTTGGTCTGCAGCTATGGGAAAGCAAAATAAAATGCCAAATTATTATTAACTTAGGCATTGAGATGAAAGATTGAGGAAGGGAGGTGAAAAAAGGAGGTAACGGTACGAAATGTAACTCATGGAACCGGCCCTGATCCAGACGGGGACTGGATGAGGTTAGGTGGCAGTAACGTACATAATTTGTAACACTATTAGTTATAGTTCTGAGAATATGTGCATTATCTCCAGGTGTTAGTTTCTTTGTACAGTCGCCTGTCCACCATGAACCACGGTTAATCTCTCAATCAGACATGACAACATCTTCACATACAAGCAGAGATAGAAAAGAACATGGCACAGTGAAACAATACGCAGGAATAATTATGACTTATTTAAAGGGGCATTTCACCCTGGGGATCTTAGGTGGTTTGTATTATGTTTGAGTAATTTCTGGGTCAATGAGACTTGTTTCACACATAAATGACAAGGAGCACAGGAATAGAATTTGCGATCTACACAACATATTATGTCAGAAATTTTACTGAAAGACTGACAAGATCAGAAAATGTAATTTTCTTTTATTTTGCAAAGACTATGTCATACCTATCACCAGGGGCATTTCTGACCGAACTGGTGCCCTAGGCGAGATCTCTAAATGTCGCCCCCCCCAAAAGAAAAATGCCAGCTTCAGGGATAATACCACTTTTTAATTTTACTATTATACACACAAAATAAAATACAAGTACGATAGCATATAACTAACCAGTTTTTTCTCTGCAACATTCTAAAACCTTTTTTTCTCGAATTATTGATCTGAACTGGCCTTTAGTGTTCTACTTCCACCCTTTGCCCACTGCCTGAGCACATGCAATGCATGTACGGCTACTCTGAGTAGTTCTAGCTTAGCTAGTTTAACGTGCTACATTTCAAATAGCTAAAACCAGAGACAGACAGATGCATTTAAAAATGTCCAGAAAAAAATCCCATTTCCTAGTATTATAATATATTCAGCCAGGGCTTAGCCCAGAGTTCAAACCAAAAGTAGGAGAAAAAATAGATTTTGAACAACTAAATGTATTACTTTTTAATGAATGTTATAAAAAAGTGAAGTAAGATTTTGGATGAAAAAGGAAAGAAAAACTGATCTGAAAAAAATCTCCAGCCAGTAATTACATTAGCTAGCTTGCTACGTAGACTTATACATTGTCAATCAGACAATCAACTCAGCTGTATTTCTGATTTTGATCTTGGAATATTTTCATTAAATCATTAATATCTAGCCTTGCTATAAGCACTCACATTGTGTGGAAAAAACGCCCTAATGTCTAACTTATGTCTCTTTGCTGGTTTCATCTTGATGCTTAGAAACAAAATTTGGCTTGCTGCAAGCTGGCTACCTCGTCACATTCAACATTGTTAGCTGGCATGGGCAGTCTCACTACCTCCTGTAGTACTGAGGTAAACAGACTGCACAAGTTTTTTAAAAGCTAGCAAACTTAGAGCAGTGCCTCCATTTGAGACTGAGGACCCAAAACAACAATATATAATTATATAGAATTGTAATAACAATAGTAATAATCATAATAATAAGTGATTATAAGCAGCCCACCTTGCTGCTGGCAACCTGTTGCAACCTGTTGCTATCTTGAAATTTGTGCTCGTTATTGAAAGTGAACTACGCTATGGTTGCCTGGTAGCTACCGAGCTAGCTATCCATCTGAGTTGTATACGTTTCAATCACCAAATCAGTTGCAGAGATGCCTATGAGTCATACATATGCTATGTAAAGGGGTGCCTTGGAAATACTTGTTTTTATTAATGGTGTGTCTTGTGACAAAAACGTTTCAGAACCACTGAGCTAGACTAGCTAGCTGTAAAGAGCCCTTTTCACCAACCTGAGCTTGTAAATTTAGATGAGTCAGTGGCACTCTCACGTCCTGACTCATTTGCTACAGTACATCTACAGGAGATAACTTGTCCTCCACCTCCTCTAGCCTCGCCTGCGCCTCCTTGCCTTCATGATCCCTTTTCTTTTTGAAAAAGCTTCTTATATCCATAGCCTCCCATCAATTCAAGTCTTGCCTTAGTGAATTAACTACCACCAGATGCCAACAATGACATGGCCTGTAACTGGTGCGCTCTCTCCCCGCCTCACACAAAATGTGAGCGTGCCAAGTAGTCTGAAGTAGATCCGCGGCTTTTATGAGATCCAGGACTATTCATAAAACATTTGGGGCTGTAGCCTCGACGCCCTGGCCCGATGATGCCGATGCTGTGCTCCCGATTGCTTTGATCATGTTATAGTAGCCTACAGAACCGCAGTCAGAAACAGCTGAACTGTCAACTGGCGCACTCACTGGACTCACCCACGGTCCACACCTGGCCCCGCCCTCCCTCCCCGTCTCTCCAGTCGTCAAAATCTTCTCACTTAAAACAAATCAGTCTTGACTTAATGTGTTATTCGTTTTATTTTTATAATAATTCAAACTACGTAGATTGATTGTCTCCATATACAGCCCCGGAAAAACATTAAGAGACCACTGCACCTTTTTCTTTCCTTTCCAAAAAAGTCGAAAAGGAAGGTTTTGAGTGAGGAACAGAAGGGTTAAAATTAAGAGATCAATGCAAATTGAACGCTTCCGTTCCTCACTCAAAACTTTCTTTTTCAACTTTTTTGGAAAGGAAAGAAAAAGGTGCAGTGGTCTCTTAATTTTTTCCGGAGCTGTATATTTTTAAGGGGCAGTCGCCTATGCCTAGAAACGCCCCTGCCTATCACTCTAAATTTGTGTATTGTCATGGTCATCCTTGATTGATAGAGCCATTGGATACCTTTCAACACTTTTTCAATCAGCTGATATCTTGACGAATCCCAAAGGTATCATATTTTTTGTCTTTGTAAAAGACTACAACTCTGAGGAGACTTTACTTCCTGCTATAGCACAGTCACTCCCACACAGCTTTTCTAAACATAATCCTGGTAGACTGACTGGGTACTGCTAGCTAGCAAATTGAAGCTGCAGGGTAGCATGTGCAACTGAAATGCAGGGATACCAGCAATGAGGTTCCCGAGGTAGACATGCATATGTGAAAACTGAAAACATTGTCACAAAGGAAAGGGCATATTTAATGCGACTTTGTCACAGTCCAGTAGCGCAAAGAGTGGTGCAACAAGGTCCTTGAGAGGCAGTACCAAGCGGTGGTCGGGTGGGTATGGTTAGTGTTGGGTCACAGAGTTCAGCATGGTTACTGGAAAAAAAATGTAGATGGAAAGAAACCGTTCCTGAGCCTGCTGGTGCGGGAATGAAGAGACCTGTACTGCCTGCCTGATGGCAGGAGGGCAAACAATTTGCCTTCTGAGCAGTGTCTAATGTGAATTTACGAACGTGTCAAGGTCTCCGAACTTGAATGCTGTCAGTGACCATAGATTGAAGCACACAACTGTAAGATCAATGCAAAATAGTGCCTGTTGTATCTAACATTGTATCTGCTGGTCATTGGAAGTACCGGAGTTTAGCTCCGCCTGCTTCTCATTCTGACCACGTGTGCTGGAGCTGAGTTCCGGCTGGCTCCGGCCCAATTTAACCCCTGCTTATGGGGACATTGGGTGCTGACAGCTAGGCATCACATCACATGGGCATGATCAACGTTGCTGTTTGAAAAATAACTACTGTGTTAAAAAGATGTAACATTTCACGAAGAGGCAAGACACATGTGCAGGGAGAACAGGGGACTTTTAATAAAAAGAAGAAAGTCGTAAAAGAACTTAAAACAAGCAAGAAAACAATGTTGCACATGGACAAAACCAAAACGAAGACTGACAAGATACACTAGGAAAGGAAGACCTTTAAATAGGGACAGTGATCAGGAACACAGGTGAGGGCAATAATTACAAACAGGTGTCCGTGCTCCAAATGAGGGAGAGCGGGCATTGGATCTCACTGGTACGATAGTCTGCCGTGACAGAACGTGACAAAAGAGTATTTTTTATTTTCTAAAAAAGATTACTATCATATTCTACAATCACCACTTTGTTAGGGGTAAGGTATCTATATTCACCATTCGCTTGAAATGTTGTGGTATTTTATGAACAGACAAATAGAGGAAGTTATTATATACTGCAAAATTCTAATTCACTTGTTCTAGATTGTGTTGAACATTTGTTGTATCCTTGTCACACGTGTATCATAGATAGCATTTTTTATTAATACACTGTAATTACTGCAGAAGTAGGTGAACTACGGTGAAAGGTGCCTAAAGGTGAATGTCAAATCCAAAGAAATGTGCTATTCTCATTCCTCATCATAATCTAAATGCATGTAAACACACAACACACGCATTGTTTGGATTAGTATGGGCACAAACCACTGATGATAGCCTGTGAGGAAGATTGGTTGGTGAGGGTACCGGGCATGATTAGAGTCAAGGAAGTGCATCAAAAGCCCCCTTTGAAATCACATAATATTGTTTGTTTTTATCTAAAAACACCAGATGGCATAGCTATGGTGGACAGGGGAATTGAGGAACCAATGCAATTTGCAGATTTATTTCCCTTCCCAAACTCTCTTTGTGTCAGTTTTGAATGATGCAGGCACATGCATGGTGCACTCATCAAATAAATTATTCATTCAAAGATAAAATGGGAATACAAATACACACTAGACCAAGATTTCAGACCCCTGTAAAATCAGACTTTTTCTGACTTTATTTTCACACAGTAAATTAAAATAAATAATTGAAAAAAGTCTCAAAAAAGTCTTAAAATACCATGGTGACGTTCCACTCTACAGTGCATGTCAAAGCAAGTCCAGGGAACATTTTGTTGACCTCAGAAATAAAATTGTGTCGAGGTACAGTACAGATCTGGGGAAGGTTATTTAAATAATTGCTAAAGCTTTGAAAGTTCACAGGAGCACAGTGGACTTTATCACAGTACAATTAACAACATTTGGAAGACTCATAGAGCTGGCAGTCCACACCAAAAGAAGTAACCAGACAAGACGGGCCTTGGTCGGGGAGTTGAGCAAGTACCGAATGGCCACTCTAACAGAGCTTCAGAGTTTCTCTGCAGAGACTGGAGAACCTGCCAGTAGGACAACCATCTCTGCAGCACTTCATCAATCAGGGCTTTATGGCTAGACAGAAGATGCTCCTGAATAAAACGCAAATGAAATGCTGTCTGAAAGACTCTGAGAGCATGGGGACAAATTTGATCTGGTGTGATGATCCTAAAATCTAACCACTAGGCCTGAATGTCAAGCGGTACATCTGGTGAAAAATGTTCATCATCTGGCTAATAACATGCCAATGCATATCATGCTGTGGGAATGATCCTCAGTGGCAGAGACGGAGCGAAAGGGACTGTTCAGGAAGGAGGGAAGGATGAACGGAACAAAATATGAGGTCCTTCAACATCCAACAACATAATCCAGATCCAGAGCACACAGTACCTTAGACTGGAGAAAAGATTCAGCTTTTAGCACAACAATTACCCAAAGCACACAGCCAAGGCAATGCTGGAGTAGCTTCGGGACAAGTCTATGAATATCCTTGAGAGGCCCAGCCTGTCTAATGTGTAGTACTGTATTGTCAGGGTAAAAATGAACAATTTTGCAATTTGTTAAGGAGCTACATACACTGATAAGTCAAAACATTATGACCACCTGCCTAATATGCAGTTGGTCCGCTAGGTTCCGCCAAAACAGCGCCGACCCGCCGAGGCATATATGCTACAAGACCCCTGAAGGTGTCTCGTGGTATCTGACACTAAAACAGTACAGCAGATCCAAGTCCTGTAAATTGTGATGTGGAGCAGCTGTGGATCGGACTTGTTGGTACAGCACATCCCACAGACGCTCAATTGGATTGCGATCTGGGGAATTTGGAGGCTGGAGCAACACCTTGAACTCTTCTTCATGTCTCTCCAACCATTCCTGAAACAGTGTGTGCAGTGTGGCAGGGTGCATTATCCTGCTGAAAGCCACAGCTATCAGAGAATATCATTGCTATGAAAGGGTGTACCTGGTCTACAACAATGTTTAAATAGGTCGCACGTGTGTCAAATTGACGTCCACATGAATGCCCGAACGCAGGGATTCCCAGCAGAACATTGCCCAGCGCATTAAACCCCCTGCACCAGCTTGTCGTCTTCCCGCAGTGCATCCTGTTGCATCACTTCCCCAGGTAAATAGTGCACACGTACACGGCCGTCCACATGATGTAAAAAGGAAAACGGGACTCATCGGACTAGACGACCTTCTTCCACTGCTCCAAGGTCCAGTATTGACGATCGTGTGCCCATTATAGGCGCTTTCGATGGTGGACAGGTGTCATCATGGGCACTCTGACCGGTCTGGGGGCTATGCAGCCCCATACATGTGTTGTGACACATTCCTCCTGTAACCATCATTAACATTTTCTGTGACTTGTGCCACAGTAGACCTTCTGTCGGTTTGGACCAGACAGGATAGCCTTCGTAGCCCTCGCTCATTGATGAGTCTTGGCCGCCCAACATCCTGTCGCCGATTTGTGGTTTGTCCCTCCTCTGACCACTATCGGTAGGTACTCACCACTGCTGACCAGGAATACTCCACAAGCCTTGTCATTTCAGAGATGCTCTGACCCAATCATCTGGCCATAACAATTTGGCCCTTGTCAAAGTCGCTCAGGTCTTTACTCCTGCCCATTTCTCCTGCATCCAACACAATGGCTACGAGAGCTGATTGTTCACTTACTATCTAATCTACCTAGACTTTGACGTGTGGCCACTTGTTAGGAGATGATCGTTGTTATTCTTTTCATCTGTGTGTGGTTATAAGGTTTTGACTCACCAGTGTATTTCATTAATATATAGAGTGAACAATATTGAACCCTGCAGAACTCCTTTGTGGGCTACAAGAAACTGAGATGTAATTCCACCAGCTACAATAGCCTGTGTTCTGTCACAGGTAATTTTGAAACAAGAGGCAAGTGTACTTGGCCACACCCAATGAAGACAGCTAATTCAATAAGATTTAGTTATCTACCGTTTTGAATGCCTTTGACTGGTCAACAAACAGAGCAACACAGCTTAATTTCTCATCCAAGGCTTTGACAATATAATTTACCACCAGTGTAGTTGCTGCAATAGAACTGCGCCCAGGCCTAAAAACGGATTGAAATCTGTTCAAAATGCAATTTTCTGATAAAAAGGTATGTAACTGTTTATTTACCCATGTCTCTACGATTTTAGCAAGAGATGACAAATTAGAGATAGGGCGATAGTTATCAAGGGTACTAGAGTCCCCACCCTTATGCAGTGGGAGCACATGAGCATTTTTCCAGGTATTTTGGAACAACTCCCAAAATTAATGTTAGATTAAATATATGTCTTAGAGTGCCAGAGATAATTGGAGCAGCACTAACCAATTAGCCTGGATCTAGCATATCAGCCCCTGAGGTGTACACCTCACACCTAAAGATTAATGTTTACTTCTACTTGATGGATGGATTGCATACATATTATCCTCATTTTCCCAACTTTCTTTCGTTTTGCTTAAGTTCAAGCACAGTAAAATTGTGTTGGGATCTCATGTGAACTGACCTATTTAGGTCATTTCACAGGATTGAGTCCCAGGCTCTGACTGGGCCTTTCTTGAGCCATGTGGAATTAAGACCAACAACCTCTACCTTGGTCTCATCAGACCATAACACATTTTCCCACATTTCAGAAATCAGTCAATGGTTTTATTATGCAGTGTGGAATTATATAATTAATGTACGCTATGTTACAAGTTAAACATCCGTTTGTATTTGTTCACAGGAAGTCACGTTCACAGGAAGTCACGTTACTGTGTTGTGGAATTCAGGGTCACCATGTCTATAAATTCGGGTGTAACTGGAAGTATGGCTGAGATAGACCGATAACATGTAACATCAGACAACTCTGCTGGGGTGCATCTAACAAATAAAAGCTACTCTTTCTCCCTTGACTTGTTACGGGTGACATTTCTTTAATATCAAAACACTATACAAACAGCTGGATTTCTACAGCAGGGAGTGCTTAATTCCTGCCAGAAATCTCTTTACTTCCTTTAAGGTTGGTGTTAGCCTCTTGGAAGCCTCCCCAATGAGTTTTCTCTTTGCCCTGTTTTTAATTTGGAAAGGCATACTGATATCCTGGCTGTGCCATCCTAAAACAACAAAATGTGTGATAAATAATTTATTTGTTTTTCATTTAAATATTGTTGGTTACAATAAGTCATTAAGGTGATAAAAGGTCTTGTTTTCATCCTTTTGCATTAACAAAAACTGCATTTTCAATAAGCTTGTGTAGCCTTTTGACATCCAGTTTAAATGTTAATTTTTGGTGTGCTAAGTGGATATTACTATAAGTTATTAACAATTTAAGGGACTCAACTGAACTTTTACATTTCTCAAACTGTGTTTTCCTGATTATGTGTCAGTCCATTCTGGTCACAGAATTTTTTAATAATGTATAATAAAATTGGAGAAGACATTTGGAGGGATGGTACAGCATAACTGTACAGAATCTTATTTCAGACAGGAAACGCCACGTTTTCATTTAACCATTGGAGAAACAATGCTCAACAATACACATACGATGTCTTGGCGTTAGGTTCTGTTTCTTTGGAGTAACTCACAGCCATCACATGATGGCGCATACAATGGTACTAATAACATTAACACTGCAATATTTTAATAGCAATACCGATGGCAATGAACAAGGTATGCAGTACCAATCCACCCGCAAAAGGGAACAGAACCAATGGGTGGAGGCTGGGGTGGTGGCTGGGTTTAGTAACGCATGCAAGACGACAAGCAGAGTAGCAGACAGAGTACCCTGACGACTTAAATAAACAGCCATACAGTATTAGATGAGGAATCATGAGGACGTGGTAGGTGCGATGCCGACATCAGGTGATGCATCGCTGAGCCAATGCCCACTCGGGTTCTTTGTGGTCATTTTGTGGATTTTGATATGGGCTCAGTTTTGCTATCTTGTTGGAATATCCACTTAGAAGATCCCTTCTGAATGAGGCAGCCACATTTTTGTGGTTTCTCATGGAAGAAAAATAGCCCCCTGACATCAAAGTTCCCCCACCATAGTCTCTTTTACCAGGCAGGATTACCATGAGTGGCAGCTCCTGATTTTAAGTGTTTTTTCCTGTTATTTGCACTAAAATCTGAAATAGCCAAATACTTCACTGAATTGATACATCATATTATCAATCCATTTTCTATTAAAATAGCTCACCTACCATACGCAAAAAGCTTTTTTGTGATGACAATAGCACTACTGTGTAAAAGTCTTAGCTCATCTTAGCAAATACTGTATTTTGAAGCTGTTTATCTGGGCAGTAAGTGTGAACCTAGGCTTTCGTTTGAAATTAAAACAGTATTATTGGTTTGATGTGTCTTGGTAAAAGACTTCAGATTTCCACATTCGGTTTAGGATTACAACAATTAACAGGCCTAAACAGTCAGTACACAGCATTCATCTACTTTGTGTGTAGTAGGCAGCTCCCCTCCTTACACAAGTACCCACTGCTCAACCATGCAAATTAGAGCTAAGCAACCTTTATTTGCATACAATAAAACAGTATTAACATAAATGTTGCATGTTGTCTGTGTGGATCCAGTGGCATTGCTGAAACAGGAGTGTGCTTCACCCACCAGAAAAGCGACAAAAGCTGCCAAACTATCATCAGAGGTCTGACCAGGTGCCCTCAGTGCTTTTAGATGGGACCCCAGGGAAAGTGACATTTTGTTTTTTGCCATTTTAATTCTGTGCAGCAATAGTGGTCTTTTAACTTAGGCTACAGAGGAAAAAGGTTAAGGAGGAAGAAAAGAAAAGTATTTCATTAAGCCCATTTAAACTCTAGCTGGGTCAGTCTGGTAGGTAATCACAAGCCTTTCTGCAGTTGTTATGTTAACAGGAGAAACAAGTGGCACAAGAAAGATTGGGAAACAGGCTTAGTAGTAAAATGTCCAATGACATTTAAATGAAGGTGGTTTTGGCACCACTCAGTCACAGGAAACACATGGCTGTGAAGTAGAGATCCTCAGGTGTCTGCTGCTGTAACAGTTTGTGTTGTCTCTTATGAGTTCTAAACTGTTTACCATCTTCTCTGCACCAGAAGGATTTCACTTGACATGCATCCTACTACCTGACAACTCTACATGCTTTATTTCCTCTCCTCCATCACAGCTTCCTGTGGATGTTTCAGGGGAAACAATCCTAACATTGCTTTGTCACGCTTGATGACTGCCCAAGTCCTCTTCACATGGGAGAGGCAAATGAAATTGGTAAAATTTTCCCCCCAAGCGACATGTGTATGGCAGCCGGCCTCTGAATCAAACTCTCCATGTATAATAGGGAGAGGCCATTTTAGCCTGATTCAGGCATGAGTAATAGCAGAGGTCAGTCGCCCCTGAGACTGATGGTGAGTGCTCACAAGGAAACATGTTGCCCTATCTTATGGTGTCTTTTGTTTGGGGTGAAAAGATATCTTGGTTTAAGTTCTTTTGAGGGTTGAGGTTCATAAATAATTTCCAGAAATTGTGTGCAGTTTGATGTATTGTACATATGAGTTTGAAGGTGATATAGCAATAGGTTTTTCAACAGTGCAAACAAC
Organism: Esox masquinongy; assembly: GCA_016801175.1. Lineage (NCBI taxonomy): Eukaryota > Metazoa > Chordata > Actinopteri > Esociformes > Esocidae > Esox > Esox masquinongy. Next base: position 12,056 of record JACXGI010001476.1, on the reverse strand, counting down.
TTTTGTAAATATAAAAAAAAAAAATTCCAGTAGTATCCATCAAAGTCTTTTGTCATGAATAATCCAATGCAATCTAATCTGATTTCATTGAGTAGCTTTATCATAATTGGCTGCTATTTGTTATTATTTATAGTGAATGAAGTGTTTTAGAGTGAATGAAGTAAGCAGCATACTGAATTATTAATTTACTTCCTCAGGTCCATTGACGAGGCCCCCTTGCCATTCCCCTGAGAAACATTTCATCATCCATCTCTTAATGTTAAACATGAACCAAAACCATTCCTGAATGAATAGGTGTATGGCAGAACTTTCCATCAGAACTTTGGAAATTAAAATAAAAAATAACTTGCATGGAGGGAAAACAAACAGTGATGGTTGTTAAACAAATGATGTAATGTGTAAGTTGAAGACTAGCTATTTGCTACACAGTTCATTTTGAACTGTCATAACTTCAAAGTTATGAATAGACAAGAACAGCAGCCCATATACCCATGACAGTCAATTGTACATACAACATTTTTTTAGGTGCTTTGGACAAGCCAACTTCAATGAGCAAGATTTCTCAGGTGGCAGATGGTACAACAAGGCGTATCATAATCATATTAACAAAACATTGATCAAATACTTTTTGCAAATTCATGCTTGTCAAGACCCCTTCATCATCATTTTTTGTAATAAAAGAATAGAGAGAAGATAAATTAGTTTTTGAGGATGCATATATTTACCACAGAGTGAGGAAAATCAGGCGTTCAAGTTGCTCTGAAGATGGTAGCAAAAACATTGAACGCTATTCAAAGCACTTTTTTGTGGTTTGAAGCTATTAAAGGAATAATTGGGGATTTTGGTAATGAGGCCCTTTATCTTTTCCCCAGAGTCAGGTGAGCTAATGAATAACAGTTGTATTTCTGCATGCAGAATGAATAAAGTTAAAGGAAGTTATGTATACCAATGCCAGAACATTGACCAGAAGTTTTTGGTGGCTGGAACCATATATTTCTAGTCATTGCACAAATGCTAGTTAGTAATTGCCCTAGGGCAGTGTTTCCCAATCCTGGTCCTGAGGAAACCAAGGGGTGTGTAAGTGTTTAAATTGATTGTATATTATTACACAAAATCATAATGGTTCCCATGGTTGATTTTAGCGCACATTACATTTGTTGGGGTCAGTGTCCCTTTTAATGTTGCACACTTCTATTCTTGTTTTTCCCCCTCATGAATTTCCCCTGTCCCCCTTCCGTTTCTAATCTCCATGTGGAAGAGGTAAGCAGTTAAGATATTAATCCCATGAAAATGCTTATCAATCATAAATGTCAAAGCATTTGTATTAAGTTTATATGGCCACAAACAAGGCAATACAATTGTTTTACACAATTATATTGATATATGAATTTATGTTAGTCATTAATGAAATTCATATTTCTTGATTTGGTAATACTGTACATGGTAGCTAGCAACTACACAACCTACTGTACATGTCATCATTGACATGCCTGATTATTCACATCCCTTCGTATTGTGTCATAAATGTATATTTTACAGAGAAGTTTGCATGAGGAGGGAAGGACAACATTTCATGTATGGATGTTGTCGCTTATTTGATCAGGTATGTAATGTGTTTCATTTAAGTGATGTTGAAATTTATTATGACCGTTCGCAAATGCCCATCTATTTACTTGATACCTTATTTTGTCCCTGCCCCTTTCTAATCTTCATTTGGAAGAGAGAACTTTGCATGATTAGGGAAGGACACCTTGTTCTTGCTGCAATTCATCTATCTTCTACATGGTGAATAAATTCAACACATTGCTTCTTACAAAGAATTACAGAACAGATCCCTCATCCAATATTTAAAAAGATATTGAAGAATTTAACAATTCTTCAATATCTCACCACACAAAAGCAGAATTTTTTAAATTATATTATAAACAGTATTGGGGAAAGATATTATTTGGTATGGAGTACTTCTCAAATAGTTTCTTGCTGTCAGTGTATTAACGCTCAGTATATTTAACATCTTCCTGATGATTTTTGCTTATTAATTGTGCTCCAGTCGTTGTGTAGTTGCTATTTCAAAGGAATTGGAAGAAAGCTCTGTAGAAAACCAAAATATAAACATCACTTATTAATGATAAACAGAATACACAAGGCCAACCTGGTCTCAGGGGACTACGTACACTATTTACCGTAAATCCATGGCACCCGATTTCGTATGAAATGTAATGTTACGTTAGGTTACATTACAGTGCACTACCAAAGCGTTTAATACATTACGAATTAGTTCAAACGTAACATATGTTAACAATGCTATTAAAACGTATAATATGTTATGAAAGCTATTAAAACATAATTTTATGACCGGTACAAAAATATATCATACATTACGAATTTGCACAAAATGTCCAAGTCGTGTGACAAACCAGCAACATTCAGCTCTGAAAGTGGGCACCCTACTCTCTGGTCCACATAGGGATTACAGATTTGGGGGATGAGTGTCGGCCTTACTATGGTCGCAGCAATCTGTAATAAATGCATTTTAACGTTACAGTTAGGTTAACATTAGGTATCACAGCACTGGGGTTAAGGTTAGGATTATGGTTAGGTATCACAGCACTGGGGTTAAGGTTAAGGGTAAGGTTAGAAAATGAAAAAAGGTTAGGCTAAGGTTTGGTTAGGGTTATGTATCACAGCACTGGGGTTAAGGTTTGGTATCACAGCACAGGGGTAAGGTTAAGGTTTGGGTTAGAAAGAAAATTACTTGTAACATATTGATGCTGTAACACCAATACTCGCTGCCTCTATCAGGAAGTTCCTATTTAGAGCATTTAGAGCCCATATTCATTATTTATCTGTAACTTTAATAAATTTTTGGTTAACAGCCAAAATAACAGAACTTGTGTCAGTGTCCAATTATTTTCGGACCTAATTGTAAAACTAGAATTTCACTATTGTGGCAAACTTAATATAGGTGACACTCTTACATCTCTCTCTAATGGCACAGCCCTATTACATGTATTACAAAAAATTCACTTGGTTAGTTGTACCACGGATAGAATAGGCAAAATCCCAAGCTACATGTGTGACGTTAGCTAGAATGCCAATCTAGCTAGCTGTTAATCTATTTAGTTGCTAAAGTTAAACCTAGGAAGCTTTCCCTGCCTTGAGCAACACACCTAGGAAAGTATTTAAAATGTGTTTGCCCACTCGGTTAGTTATATCACAGAGGTAATAGGTTAGAAATATGGGAATTCTGAACCCCACGTTGTATAACATTACCTACATTGCCAAGCTAGTGTTTTCTAGTCAGATGCTATCTAGAGTCATAAATACATTGATTCTGCTATTTCCCTTGTAGATTCTAGATGGCTGAACGTGCCAGTTTCTCCTTTTAAAATTCTACTTAGAACATGTATGGCAGAATACAGAGCCCCTTAGGGGTTATGGTGAAAAAAACCATGATAAAATATGGTACAAGAAAAACAAATCAGCCAAATTAATTCCTTCATTTTTTTATCCATTCCCCAATTTTTTTAATCCATTCCCTCAACTTTTTCATTCATTCCCTCAACTTTTTTTTTATTTGTTACCTCAATTTTTTTCTCTCCATTTGTTCAGTGTCAACACACTGCACCCCATCTACTGACAAAGCCAGGCTTAATTTCTCATCTCTCTCTGTACTATACATCCACCAGTAGCCGTGCAAAGCCCCGGAGCCCAGTAACTCCCTCCTAATAAATTGTACTGTGTCTGCCAAGTTGTTGAACTTTTTACGATGGCAAAGGCCTTGCTGTTGCAGGAAACGTTTCAATGTTCTTAGGCTGAAAACTATCTGGGCCCAGTTTTCCAAAGTATTTAGATGATCGTAAAATGCGCGTAAGTGACTTGTTGTCTTATCGGTGCGTTTCCCGAAAGCATTGTTACTGAAGTGGCACGTAACATCACTGTTAATTAACAAGTGCTCAGGACCCCTATTGGTCTGGGGCTCGCTAGTGGACTGGGGCCCCCTAGATATTGGGCCTTATATTGCTTATGCCTAGGGCCGGCCCTGCTCGTTAGTCCATTGTAACAGGCACTTTACTGTTTTTGTGAAATATTGCCTCCCAAAACATGCTAGGAGTGATCGTGAACAGTTAATATTAAGGCAATAGAACGAATAAAAAAATATCAAAACAGTTTTGATTTAGACAAATTTATTTAGACAAATTACATAATAAGTGCATGAGTGGATGTAAATGTAGTTGAATGCAGCTGGTCAACTGAGGATGAAGAAAAACTTATGTAAAACAAGAAATAATTAAGAAAAAGTGTTCAAAATGAACCGTTCACAAGTCTGAAACTGCATCGTACTGGTACTGTCTTGGATGGACAGGTGCTGGTGCATCTCTACCTCGTGAAGAAGAACACTGATTTCTTCAGCTCTGAATGCTTGTTTTCTCTTGCATTCCATTTTTATTCCAAACAATTAAAATGGATTTTTCCCAATATTCTGCATATTCCCAATCATGTTTTGATTGTTATGTGACTTAAGTAACATATATTCTCTATAGCTACTGGAGGAACTGATAAGTGGATGTCACGTGATTGATTTCCAGAGATATGATTTTGATTGGCTTAAGTCCATCTTAAGGCTATGTGTATCATTAAACCGTCCTAAGTGTTACGTTATTGGAAGCCGGGCCCTGGTCTTTAACACTGAAAGCTCAAAGAATTTATTTGCATTTTATGCCAAAATTACAATAGAATTTGCATTTGCTTGTCATGGATTTGCTCTGAACAATCCAAAACAAGCAAATTCTGGAATGTGCAGGGGAGACACAAGGGAATAAAACGTTGAGGGAATGGATAAAAAATATTGAGGTAATGGATAAATAAATTGAGGGAACAGATAACTAAGTTGAGGGAATGGATAAAAAAGTTGAGGAACGGATAAAAAACAGATTTTGTCATGTTTTTTTTCTCCACCATGACCCCTAAAGGATTCCGTAGCAGAAAGTAGACAAATAAGTTAAAGGGGAATAACTATGAATATGTCAATTTGTCTATGTTCATGAATTGCTTGAAGTAGTGGACTGTTTCTCCATTCACTGAACTCTCATTTAGGGAGAGCAGGTTAGAGCTAGTGCAATCACAGAGTCAGAGGATTACATTACTCACCCCTGACCAAAGAGATTTTATAGAATGATTATCTGTGCAAAACATTAATATTTTGTCACATTGAAAACACAAAGTTGGGGAAACCCAAATAATTGTGGTACATGCTTTATACATTTCATATGATAAATGTCTATCGCAGGTTTTAAAGTTTACCTTTTCTAACATATCCTTCAAATATGCACATTGGCTTGTGCAGTAAGCCCACGAGCCATCTATGAAGGAGATGTTAGAAAAGGTAAAATTTAAAACCTATTTTGGCATTTACCACAATCGATTGGGGTTCCACAGAATTGTGTTTTCGCTGTGACAGAATATACATTTTTCACGTAAATAATTGTTATTTGACAAAGTTCTATCACAACACATTAGCTGGGGGAGAGCAATACAACCAGATGACACTGCAATTGCCCTACCTCGGCCCTGCTCTCCCTGAGTGAGAAAGTATGGTGCATTCAGAGAGAGTCCAAAAATGACTCCAAGCGATTTATGAATTTAGACAAATTGTAGATTAATCATTATTCCCGTTTAAGCATTAAAAGTTCGCACATACCATATGTAAGATGTGACCACAAGCATGTAATACATCTCTGTTTACCACAGAATGTAAGTTAACATGAATACAGTACAATTATACTATTGACATAGCTTGCTGAAATAGAATCAAATTTGATTTAAATGATTTCCATATTTCAGGTGGTACTATTGTTGCAAAACTATTTTATTAGTATTTCTATTTTTCTAAATTTTTCGACAGCTGTACTGTGAGGCACTTTCTTAAAGGATCTTGTACCCATTATTTAATTTTTAAAGGTTCCTTTAGGAAGAAAAAAATGTAACCTGAAATGTGGAATGTTGTAATTTAACAGCTAGCAAGTTGAAAGGGATAGTTCATCCAAAATTCATATTTTTCTCAAAGTTTACTTACCAAAAGATCTTCCAGAAGGCACATAGAGTAATTTTTTCAAACAATCCATTATTCAGCTCTGTCCCTGTCTATTACAAAACTGCATTGCAAGTGGAAAACTACTCCAAAACCCTTCAAACTACATTCAGTAATCTGTCGAGGTAGCATAGATTTTTTAAACCGTACACTGACGAAACAGACTGCGGAATTAGCCGAATTCAAACTGGCACTAGCGAACTATTTCCTATACCTGTCCAAACAACACCACTTGTCGTAGTTTGGAGTGTTTTAGAATAGTTTTCCACTTGCAATGCAGATTTGCGATAGGGGTACGTATGGTTTCCATTCATGAATTTGTACGATGCTAATAGCGCTAATTACTGACTGAGACAGAGCTGAATAATGGTTTGTTTTAAAAAATGACTATGTGCCTGAAGGACCAACTAGGGGTAAGGGGACTGTCACTGAAATATGATTTTTGGATGAACTATCCTTTTAAAGATACATGTGTTGTAAGTATTGGGACAGTAGTCAAAGTACTGTCAAAGTTAGCAAGAACTCAAAGTTGCTATATTTGCTGTAATATATAAGAAAATATAATAAAACAAGAAACCAGGCAAACCTGGGTCAGCAACAGAAAATGTTTCCACCTCAAGATTCGAACCCGGGTCACCCACATGAAAGGCTGTGCTGTTAACCACTACACCACGGAACTGTGTGTAGTGGTATAGTGATTAAATCCACTTTTGCCACTGGCTGTTTTAATAGTTAATTGGCCATTCGTGAATGACATTGATACAGTTAAACTGACTAACGTTTCTTACTAAGTTTACCTCCACCACAAATAGCGGCTATGTATTGCATTTGCCACTGGCCATTTTAACAGCATATTAGCCAGTAATAAGCTTACATACGTACACTGCTGTCCACATGATGTAAATGAAATCGGGACTCATCGGACCAGGCAACCTTCTTCCACTGCTCCAAGGTCCAGTTATGATGCTCGTGTGCCCATTGTAGGCACTTTCGATGGTGGACAGGGGTTACCATGGGTACTCTGACCGGTCTCCAGCTAGGCAGCCCCATACGCAGCAGGGTGCGATGCACAGTCTTGTGACACATTCCTCTCGTAATCATTAACATTTTCTGTGACTTGTGCCACAGTGGACCTTCTGTCGGTTTGGACCAGATGGGGTAGCCTTCATTGCCCACATGCATCGATGAGCCTTGGATGACCAACACCCTGTTGACGGTTTGTGGTTTGTCCCTCCTCAGACAACTGTCGGTAGGTACTCACCACTGCTGACGGGGAGCACCCCACGAGCCTTGCCGTTTGAGAGATGCAGTCGCTCAGGGCTTTACTTTTGCCCATGCCCATTTCTCCTGCATCTATTGTAGCACATTGACTATGAAAACTGATTTTTCGTTTACCCTCCAATATTTCATTTTTTAGTGTGTAAATCACTGAATTGTTTAGGCCCCCGAACACATTCAAGATTATAAACTGAGTAGGGCTCTTAGATCCATGATCTCAGGTCAGCTAGTAGAGCTCTTCTCTACTAGCTGACCTGAGATCATGAGCATGGTTGGGTAGGTTACTTTTTAAATGTAATCCGTTACAGTTACAAGTTACCTGTCCACATTTGTAATTAGTAACGTAACTTTTTGATTACTCAAACTCAGTAACGTAATCTGATTACTTTGATTACTTTTAGATTACTTTAATATTAAGAGGCATTACAAAACAAATAGGAATAGCCTATAACCAATTGAACACATTTTGCGGGATCAATCAATCTTAGATTTTACATAGCTGGCCAAAAACAAAATTTGCATATACTTGCTTACACTAAATCTGCAGTAGTCTGATGTTTTGCTCCACAACCACAAACGTTGTCAAAACGTTGCAAAAGCCCCAGGTATGCGAATGCACGTTTGCAATCGTGAACACCCGCACACAAAAACATTTTACCCGCGTGAACGTAACCTGTGATTATTAGGGCCACCAGCAATGGATTTTCAAAACGCAAATGAAAGAAAAAAACTGTGATTATAGACCTGCACTCTTAGCTTAAATTCAATGCGGTCAGCAGCCAGTGATAACCAAAATTTTCTGAGATGCAAAGCAAAGGCAGGATCACATGGCCTACCTGAATGGACGGAGTTGTGGAGGCTGCGTCAAATACAAATCATCAGCCTTTGGCAAAGTGCTTCCCAACACATTTTCTCCTCAAATGTCATGATAAATTCCTTATAATGTTTTATCTTGAAGGTAGCGCCATGTTACAGCTATCAAACAAAGAGTTGCCTAATCTTACTTGTAAGTAACAGATTACAAATCTGTTACTTATAATCCGTTACTTGTAATCCGTTACTCCCCAACTCTGATCATGAGTCAACAAACCTAGAGTTAGTTGACTCAGAGTTGATGGAAACTGGGTTTACGGTTTCTCTGAGTCAGTTACTACGGCAAAATACTCCGTGAAGCTAACCCGCTGGCTAGCAGGCTTTATCCAACTAAACCTGAGTTTGTCCTCCTCTTTCACTGAAACCTGCCATCTGAATGGGTCAGACAGGGCGTGTCCTTTTCTCGAAGAGCCAGTAGAAGCACAAATACTCTGCAGAAATCCCTGTCGAGTGAGAGTGATCAGACCCCGTTTGGATGTTTTATCATTCCCTAATGTTTATCTGTTTGAGAATTACAGTTTTTCTGCACAATCGATCATTTATCTGAAAAATATTCTCAGCTCACATATCGTTCCTATGATACCTGGTGGACATGCTCTCAGTTCGGAACAAATTCTTTGTGTTGCAGTTTTCTGTATAACATCGGTGACGCTGAGCATATGTCTAAGGCAACCGTCTCTGTCGGGCTGTCAGAGATGTGACTCTTGCATTGAAACGTTTTCTGTACACTTTAGTAGTGTTCCTAAGTCACAGACACACAAGACTCATCAAAAAAGAATTCCACAAAATTGCAGGTATCAGTCTAAGCAGTAATCAGTTTCTTTAGAATGAAGCTTTGCCGTCTGGTTGACACAACCGGAGCATCGGAGCACGCACTTCCAGACTGTTTTTCCCTCAGGCCATAAGGCTCCTCAACCAGCAACACTGATCCATGATCATACTGATCACACATGAACATTCCAAATGCTCTGATGTCTTTCTATGTACATTTAATGTACATTAGAATATTCTTTTGTATGTACCATTCATAGGCATATTACACTCATATTATATTTAGAATATTCAATACTTCTACCCATATTGTTCATATTTCCCATCCTACTCTCTTTAAAATTGCTGCTAGTTTACATTTTCATGTATATTATTGCTATATTTTTTGCTTTATATATTTCTTAATTCTTACTATGTAGATGTGTGCCATGTCACAAGAATGTCACGTTCAGAATGACGTTGTGTTATTCGACGCATTTGATAAATAAACTCTGAACTTGATATTACACCCACACGTATACATTATATAACTGTTTAATGAGTGGAATGCGACTTGCATTGAGATGCGACTTGCATTGTCTCGGTCAGCAATTTTCTGCCATGCTAGCTCACATTCTTTTGTTACTGATACTGTGTTGCTTTTTTCTTGAATATGTACTCATATTCTGCATGTGCATTCATTAATATATCTAACTCCACTGGGAAGAAGTACGGGGTCCAAGACCTTTTTCTCCTGTTGCCATGATGAATCACATTATCTGTGTTTCATTGATGATGGCTTTTTATCTCCTCGTGCACATGCTTTACTCAGGGTTAACTTAATAAGTTAACCTTTGAACCAAATACAGATGTTGTTTGTGCAAAGGCCCATCAGCACATGTATATTTATTGGAAGCTTAGATGTTCTAATGTCGACACCTCTTTAATGAGAATGTTTTATTCTTGTTTTATTGAGTCTATTTTAACCTTCTCTTTTACTTGCTGGTTTGGGTCATTGTCCATGAAAAATAGAAATAGGTTGGAGGGAATTGTTAGATTGTGCAGTATAATTGCAGGCATAAATCTAAATGACCTCTACCAACTGTGTAAAGTCAGAGTTACAAAGAAGGCCCAGTCAGTCCTTACTGACCCTAGTCACCCCCTGTTCAGTGAGTTCAGGTTGCTTCCATCTGGTCGCAGATACAACCTACCAAGATGCAGGACCAATAGATTTAAGAACTCTTTGTCCCTGCTGCTGTTGGCCTTCTGAATTACACAAAGTAATTATATGTTTTTGTTTTTTTGTGTGTGTGAATTATGTGGGGTTTGGGGAGTTAACTGTGTTAATTGTGTTGATAGTTGAATGTACTGCTGGTTGTGCAACAAATTGCCCCCTTGGGGATAATAAAAACTGCTAACTAACTAACCTGATGTGATTGGTCAAAAGACCAAATAGTGGATAAAATATCAGAATTCAACTCTCAAACTAACATGAATGATAAGATGATGTAGTACTGTTTGGAAGACATGCCAAAACTCCACAATAATAATTTACAAATTAATTGCAAAGTTCAAGTAATAAAACCATTATAAACTACATTTTAGTACATTTAGACACTTATCCTGAGCAACTTACATCTAATACATTCATCTTTGATAGCTAGGAGGGAGAAGTACATCGTCCAGTACATAGCCATTGACAAAGTCAGTACTAGAAGGAAGTAAAAAAAACGACCCCTAATGTCCAAATGCTAAAACCATATGGCCAAAGATGTTTTCAGAAACCAAGTGCATCAGAACTTCTACAATGTATGAATCATTACATCATAACGCTCTTCAATGTGTTATACAATCAGGTAAGATACTGTACATTCAGCATTCTAAAATATACAGGTATAAATCAGCCAATAATTGCTCCAGTAGTCAGAACAATTTGACTGAAAAGGCACAGTATAAATCATCTGAAATTGGTAGTACAGTTTTAGCAAGGCAATGCCAAGGTCACAACTACACTAATCACACTTTGTATGCTTGTGCTACAGGCGTCACGGTTTGGCATGGGTGGTAGGACACAGATGCAGAGGATTCAAGAAACAAAAGTAATTGAATCCAGATAGACTCACAAGCAGCACAGCCATCAACATGAACGAACACACACACAATGACCAACAAGAAACACTGGGGCAAGAGGAAATTATATAGGGACACAACGAGGGGCAAACAAGGCACAGGTAAAAACGATAATACAAAATCAATAATGTGATTTAATAATAATGTGATAATGTGTTCAAAATCAAAAGACAAAAACCAAACAGAACAGGCCACAAAACCAAAAGCAAAATCTAAACCGAACCAAAACAGAACATAACAAGTGGGTAATTTAACAACTATCGTATATGTAAGCAGGAGGGCATGAGGTGGTGTGGTACATGGCCAATATACTATGGCATAGAGTTGTTATTAGGCACGACACATCACTGAGTACAAGGCATCTTGTGGTTTGTGATATACAGTATTGTCAACATAATACAGTTAAGTGTTGTGATATCTGAAAACAGCTCTCAGCCGTTGTATATTGGCCGTATACCACACCCCCTTATGCCTTATTAGGTACTTATAAACCAGATGGTTTCATTCCTGAAAGCTCATTGGCTTACAGCCATGTTATATGAGAGCATGTCCCAAGGTTATCTCAGCACTTTTTACTTCTCTAATTGGGTTGGTAACTAGTTTATAAGAGTAACAAGGAGGTCAGTAGTTTGTAATAAATTGCAAACACACCTGGCGCTGTGTTGTCCATAAAAATAGCAATCAGCCATCATGTATTGGCCATATACCACACTTTACCTGTACCTTACTGCTTACATACAGGTGCTGGTCATAAAATTAGAATATCATCAAAAAGGTGATTTATTTCAGTAATTCCATTCAAAAAGTGAAACTTGTTTAATGTATACATTCATTCCACACAGACTGATATATTTCAAATGTTTATTTCTTTTAAGTGTGATGATTATAACTGACAACTAATGAAAATCCCAAATTCAGTATCTCAGAAAATTAG
>JACXGI010001475.1:62555-91997 GCA_016801175.1 Esox masquinongy | reverse complement strand
TAATTAGCTGATTAGAGTGTGGCACCAGGTGTCTTCAATATTGAACCTTTTCACAATATTCTAATTTTCTGAGATACTGAATTTGGGGTTTTCATTAGTTGTCAGTTATAATCATCAAAATTGAAAGGAATAAACAGTTGAAATATATCAGTCTGTGTGGAATGAATGTATACATTATACAAGTTTCACTTTTTGAATGGAATTACTGAAATAAATCAACTTTTTGATGATATTCTAATTATATGACAAGCACCTGTACAGTATGCAATTATTGGAGGTTTGTGAACAAATGTTTTCATGTATCTGAGACCATCACAGAATAATTGTGCCGTTGTAGTGTTACAAGGTCAACATTTTGGGGAAAAAATGATTATTGATCAGTACCATCAGTATTAGACCTCTTATATCATCATTTTACCAGTAAACCATCAGTATTAGACCTCCTGTATCATCATTTTACCAGTCATACCTTCAGTATTAGACCTCCTGTATCATCATTTTACCAGTTATACCATCAGTATTAGACCTCCTGTATCATAATTTTACCAGTTATACCATCAGTATTAGACCTCCTGTATCATCATTTTACCAGTTATACCATCAGTATTAGACATCCTGTATCATCATTTTACCAGTTATACCATCAGTATTAGACCTACTGTATCATCATTTTACCAGTTATACCATATCATCATTTTAGTAGTTATACTATCAGTATTAGACCTCCTGTATCATCATTTTAGTAGTTATACCATCAGAATTAGTATCTGCACATTTTCATTGTCTTACATTTGAGGCTTAAAGAAATTGTGTAATCACCTAAAGTTTTCTTGACCTTTAATTATGTTCTGGACCGGCTCATCTTTTACCACTATAACATAACCCCACAATTTATTTTCTTGAACGTTCTGGGTTCATTTCACCCCTGTTTTTCAGTAAAAGAAACATGACCACTTTAGAATGCCGTACAGCCACTGACAATGTGAGTCCCCTAATTGGCCTAGCGTCCTTGGTTCCTCCGCACGCACCGCTAGAGTAGTGAAAGCTGCTCTTGTCTGTCATTGATTGGCGGCAGCCGTGCAGGTTGGGTACTTTAGCGCTGCCGGGAGCACCAGGCCCTCTCCTGTTTATGAGGCGACATGCTATCTAGAACTCAGCAGGAGGCTAGCTTCTGCCGCGCCCTGACAGCGCTCGTCAACAAGGAGAGAAAGTCGGTTCTCCACCGTAATGACTCGCCGGCTGCGCTAATACATTTACACGTATCTATTGGAGCAGGCCTGAAATAGGCTACCGCCCTGGAAGAGATGTTTCTGTTTAAAAAGCATCAGAGCATGAGGTGCGTTAGCGACAGGGAACTCAACAGGGAACAAGGTCCGAATTCAGTCTATTGCAGAACAAATATGGACATGTGGATTAGGTAGGAAGAAGAAAGTAAATACTCAATATAACACAATACGTTTAAAAGCTGTGCTACTCTGCCGGCATGGGATGTCCTGAGGACCCTGAACTCATTTGAGCTTGCAGGGTGGTTTCTCTGAGTAAAATCAAAACAGTACCGTGTTTCACCTTTCGACGTGAACACACCAGGGGTCGATCTATTCTCTGGCATCTTGATGTAGCCTTGCATCCTTAACTGTGCCCGGCAGGGGTGTTATAATAGAAACCATGCCTGTGTCGCTATACAATGGTAAGAAAACACACTGAGGAGAATCGGCCAATAAAAAATATATGAATGATGAAATCACAGCATCTTTATTAAGACTACAGCAAGAGCAGGAACAAAAAAAGTGTGATATCCTTGCTGCGAGGTTGTAGTGAAATGTATTGAAAGTGAGATGATTAAAGTTTAAAAAGACGCCCACCAGGGAAGCTGGTGGAATGAGGGAGAGGGAGACATATAGACAGAGAGAAAGGAGGGGGAAAAAGAGGGAGAGAGACCAGGGTGACGGGTGAGAATAGCTTCTAAATTAGGCTGGGATATATATAAAAAAAAGGAATCCTCTAGAATAGTTCTATCATGAGATGGAAGATTTTGCACTGATAAGATGACACTTTTACTTTTCCAAAGCAGACAGGCTCAACATGAAGTGGTTAAAGAGAATGGAAACTGCCAACAGCTGAACAACCATTCCACAGAGGAAGATGTATTGATTCACCGCATGCATAAATATGATTATACAGCTCCTGCCTCTCTCACACGCAGCTTTGATAAAACATCATTTAGTATCACACTGTTTCTCATTGGGTTGGATGTTTGAGCTGTAATTAGCGATTCGTTTGTGGTCATATTATGATATTCTGTTGATTTATCACTGTCTTCATTATTAGTCTTGACACATAGTTATTTATGTCCTTAAAGGTAGCCAAATGACGACGCCATGAACAGCACTGCAGATATTAAAATGAGCCAAAAGTCTCACACAGCATATATGCGTGTGCAAGGGTTTGCTTCAGGCCATTGCCACGTGGTAGCCACTCAACCAAAACAGAGGCAAATTTCTGGTTGGCGGTTTCGGAATGCCTAGTTGTTGCCGAAATTAACCCACAATGCTGTTTACTTTTTTGGATCTACGACTTTTAGCCGAAACCGCATTTAGTTGAATTCATATTAAATCCCCTTTAAAAAGAGCATATTATATTAAAAGCATTTGTTTTTCTATTGGAGAATATTTAAATATACCATCCCTCTTGCAAAAGCCGTGCTTTTCCAGAACCAAGCAGTTTACAGATGTGTTCACACTAACCTCATACCTTTTACATTTGTAAATATCTATAAATAATTAATTTGTAATCTGGGGCAATACTTTTCCAGGCCTGAAATAAATAAACACACACAAAAAAACATGTTGAAAGCATAATGTATCAGGTAGGTCTGAGGGCTTTGACTACAAAGCTAAATGTGTAGCGTGCCAATACAACAGTCTTCATATTCCCAGAGGTGTTATCTTATCCCTGCTCCTGTCGCAGATCGGCTTTGGCAATAGATATTCTCACACTTTTCATACTTGTCTTGAATTTAATTGATTGTGCTGTATTTGACAGGACACAGCATGACCATTTTCTGAAATGTAGCCTAGGGCCACTTATTCTCTACAGTAAAAGACACTTCGCCCTCTGGAGTACAGTACTGCATGGATGTTTGATTAAGCAGGCCCTCAACCTTGTCAGCTCATCACCCCCGTCGCTGACATTTAGATTTGCAACGTGTGGAAGATGGGGAAATCCAAGGGGTTCTCTTTCCGTCTGTGTTTTTCGCTTTCTCTCTCATGCATCAGAAGTGCTCGGGATCAAATATTAATGGTTGCAGAAGAACACTATTACCCTGTTTTAATGTTGGAAGCCTTAAAGCTTTACGGTGTTTACTATTCATGTATTGGTTACGTGGATCCTGAAGGTATTTCGGAAGGTCAGAGTCTGGGCTTGGTTGTTATCCCTCCCTTGCTTTTTTTTTCGCAGGTTTACAACTAATTGTTTTCTCTAATGGAGGCAAAATCCATGTGATGGAGTTTCTAGCCATTGCTTTGTTTGTGGGAAAGGCCAATGAGATCCGTTATGG
The DNA here is from genome assembly GCA_016801175.1 of Esox masquinongy. Classification (NCBI taxonomy): domain Eukaryota; kingdom Metazoa; phylum Chordata; class Actinopteri; order Esociformes; family Esocidae; genus Esox; species Esox masquinongy. The sequence continues at coordinate 88,441 of JACXGI010001475.1, read as the reverse complement.
TACGGAGCTGGACGTCCTCTCTTCTATGCTGTCCAGATGATCAATATGAGTGTTGTGAATGATGACCTCTTCCGGAGCAGGACTGCACCAGTTAATCGACTTCAAATCACAATTTTGACATGTGCAATATTTATATCACAAGAGGATACAGTGTTCAGAAACACATCTCAGCCATGTGCAATGTCTTTTTTGTAGTTTACTCCATTTTTCTTCTCTTGCGCCTGCTTCCCTCACACACCAAGCCCTGCCCCCTGTCACTTGAGCAGTGCAGTTCCTTCTCACTCCTAGATTCACTATCATGTCTGTATACCGTTCTGTTAGGGCAAATATGGTGAGCTGATTGTTAGAAAACAACAACGATGCTCTTTGCCATTTTGATTTTCAATTAGTTATTCTATTTATATTTCTTATCCAACATTTCTCCCCTGCTATATCTCTACCCTGATCTATCTCACACCATGAATCACAATATTTGACCTAACAATTTGATTTCTTTTTTTTATCTTGCGGCCCTACTCCAGAGGACCGAACGTGCAGGGAATCGTATCCCTCGACGAATAGCTTAGCAACAAACTTGTATTAGAGGTTTTGCATAATTCAAAGCCAATCTTCCCCAAAACAGAAACCTATTTCCTTTTTTCCCCATTAACAAACATGTTAATGTAATTAAAATATAAGTGATTTGAATGTCTTTTCATGGTCCTCGTGACTGACTTAATATCAGGGCAGCATCTTTCAATAAATGTAAAAGAAAATCATTAAAAAATCATTAACAGAGCTACTTTTTTGTAGCTTTTAAGTGACATTAAAAGAAAAATGTTTCCGTGTCTTTTGAGTTGTGTGTAGGTTATCATGAAACCATATTTTTTTCCTGCTGATGATGAATCTTTTGTTTCTTTGGGGAATTTGCTTATGAATTTGATAGGGATTGGACCTGACCGTAACATTTCATTATGAAACCCAGACATTTCCTCTCAATTTGCGGTGCAGTGGAGCCGCCGTAATCTTTCATGAACACAAACATCATCATAAGCGCGCTGTTTATCCTCAGATATCCTCTCTGATGCTCTCCCAGGCATCCAGAACAGGAAAATAACAGCCCTAGGAAATCCCGGGTCTTTAGTTGGTTGAATGAAGATGTTGGTTTGGAGGAATCAGGGAAAGGGTTGAATCAGAGTATTGGAAGGGACCAGCGATAGCTGTGTTTACACTGCCATGCTGTCTGTGTAAAACGACAGAAGCTACACTTTAGTTTGAAGAAGGTTATTCAGGATAGGGCAGCAGATGGCCTAGTGCTTTCAGTGTCGGGCCAGTAACTGAGAGGGTGCTGGTTTGAATCCCCATGCGGAGAATGTGAAAATCTGTTGTTGTGCCCTTGAACAAGACACGTAAGACAAATGGCTCCTGAAAGACGCACTTGATAAGATCCTCTGCCAAATTACTAAAATGTAAATGTTACAGTATAATATGTGCTTCTATTCAAATATTTAGACAATTACAGATTTGAAGAAAGGGATTTAATTTGGTTATCTAATGTGTGTTTAATCCAACTTGCTGACCTTGGTAGTGGGAATGGATTAGGGGAAAAAGGAGAAAGAAAATACTCTGATTAAAAGCAGAGCAAGGTCAAGATGAAGAAATCTGCCATCTTAGTTTCCTCAGTCAATCGTTTCATTACAGTGTTCTCTGTTCCTCTCCTTGGATGTACACTGTTCCTGTCTTCCTGCCTGTGAATATGGACTTATCCAAATTAACTTTCTGTGCCTAGGACAAACGTCTGTCTGTCTGGTTTAGTATCTTTATGACTGTTCGTCTGTTTGCTGGCCTGCCTGTCTGTCTATATGTGTTTAGATTCCTGCAGTAAACAGTCTGATTTTAATCTGCCCTGAAGTAGTGCTCCTCCTTCTCTTTCCAGAAACATATTTTCTCCTGTAATGAAATGCAGCCAGGGTTCTAAGGGCTGGGTCTTATGGTGTTGGTAGAGAAGAGTAGGGGAGATGAGGGAAGGAGGGTTGACACGAGAAGAAAGGAGAGGAGAGATGTGGGTTAAGATGAGGAGAAAAATTAGAGGGTAGAGGAGGGTTTTCAACGAGGAGAGGATAGAGAATGAGGAGAGGGTAGAGGAGGGTTTTCAACGAGGAGAGGATAGAGAATGAGGAGAGGGTAGAGGAGGGTTGGAGAACGAGGAGAGGGTAGAGGAGGGTTGGAGAACGAGGAGAGGGTAGAGGAGGGTTGAGACTAGTATAAGGAGGAGAGGGAAGTGGAGGGTTGAGACGAGGAGAAAGACGAGGGCAGAGGAGGATTCAGACAAGGAGAAAGAGTAGAGCAGCAGAGAAGGGTTGAGATTAAGAGGAAAGTGGTGAGTGCAAAGAAGATTTAGACGAGTAGAGGGGTGTCTGGAATGTGAGGGTGTAGATGGGGACCAGACCTTGTAACTCACCGTCTCTGCCCAGCGGGACTGGCTTCAAAAATGGCTTTAGTGGTCAGCTCTAATTACCAGTCATATGATATGACATTGCAATATCTCTTAGGAAAAATAATATGGCTTGGTTTTAATGGCCACAAAAGCTGGGCATTTTCAGTCGGCGGCATGGAAAGGGCAGAGTAAATGTTGTCATTCAATACTGTACACGTTGTGTTCCCTGTACAAGTGAAGGGCCTTTGTTGCCTTGGGGACCCGGTTGAATGGAGACCCACGCATGTGATATGTCTCTAGATAAACAAAAGGTGTATTTACAAGGCACGGACAACATCAGACATGCTCTCTCTCTGGCTTTCTCTCTCTCTGGCTTTCCCTCACTCTCTCGTTCGCTCTGCAGTGCACTTGAATCAAATGGCCTGTACAGATGGTCTTGAGAAGCAGAACTCGAGTGGTCGGGTGTGATAGTGTGCAGCTGTCGGCTCCCCTCCATCGTTGCAGAGGTACAGCTCACAGCACTCTACTGTAATGCAGTGATAGAAACCACTTCTCCTCTTTCTCTCGCTCTCCTTAAGACATGTTTTCTGTTGTAGTCTACATCCACATCGGTGTTGTCCTCGTGGCAACCCCCCCTCTTTCCCGAGTGTGTGTGTGAAATTGGATTGCTGATGGGTTGTTGCTGAGTGGCAGAGATGTAATATGGGTTAGCGTGGTTGGCGAGCGGCGACTGCGACGGCGGAAAGGCTGCCGCTGCGTTTGGGACGCTCTCGTCGGTGGATCGCGGACGACAACGCCCGAGTTCCTTGAGTCATTTCCTCCAAAGCCAGGGACGTGTTGGGCTCAGATCTCAAATGAGGATCGACAAAGTGCTGCGGCGAATCTGAAATGTAGGATGAAAGGATTGCCTCCTGATATTCGCTGGATACTCGAGCACACACACGTACACATACACACACACACACACACGTACACACAAACATACGTGCATGCACACGAACACACAACTTATCCTGTTTATAATATGCCGCTTTGTGTTGAAGCCCCTGTTAGTTGCTGAATTGGACTATGGGGAGTGTAGTCATTTAAGGCTGTGTCAATACTACAAAACCTTATCCTCTGTGTTTCTGGCTGTCATTGTTAATGACAGAGCTCAGCTTTACTTTACAGTTAGAGGTGTACCCTTCTCTGTACCAAAGATCCTGAATGTGATAAATACCTTTAATTCTAACCTTATCAATTACGCACTAAGTTAAAAGTTTTCCCTGGCTTTAACCATTGGGAGGATGAGGAAATAACTAACCCTGAATCAGTGGCCACTTATTATGTGTCTCTAAATTGAATTAGGTAGGGTGATGATTAAGGTTGAGGCCAGAAAATTGGAACATTATTTGAACTCTTACATACAGTTTTCTTCTGAAATAGTTATGTTCTCAAGTTTCTGCCAGAAGCACATTTTGTTATTTGATTCCTTGATCCATTTTTGTTCTCATTATTGGAGGCCAGGTTTTCTCTGCAGTATAACCATGATGTACTGCCTCTACAGCCAGAAATATTGGCGCTGTTGTTCATTCAAATAATGCTCAATTACTTCTTGAAAACTTACAATTTAAATAAAATCGTTTGATCTACAAAACTACTTATTTGGTGTGCAGTTGAATAGAACCAACAAATCTAAATAATTTATATGTAACCAAGTCTTAGCTTGTTCCACAAAGAAATCCTAAAATGACCCAGACAATATATTTGACACCTTCTAGGGGTGGTTAGAAGTTAATACATTTCAAACAGGTGATTGTCCTTTACTTTGGAATTTAAGTTGAATAGAGAAAATGACACATTCTCCTGTTTTGTGTCAGTTTGTACACTGCAGTGAGCTTGGAGAAAATCTAGAAAAACCAGCGAATGGCCTGAGGTCAGACGTAAAACCGTATCCAAGCTCAAGGCTACAAGTCCATCTCCAGAGACCTTGATGTTCCAGTTCCTACTGTACATACTGTTGCCAAGACATTTATGGGCCATGCCGCTGCAGACATCCTTCCTAGACATCGCAGCAAATGATTGTTTGAATGGTAACGAAATCAACTCGGTGAACTGCCCCACAGATTTAGGCAGAACTTTTAGGCAGAACTTTAGACACAAGGAGAGAGAGATGCTTGACTGCAATTTGTTAAAACACACCCAAACATGCCATAAATCTTCTGGGAGAATGTCCTTTGGACAGATACACATTAGAGCTTTTTGGTAAAGCACATCATATATTCTGAAAAGAAAAGATAATCTACACCACATTCAAGCATGTATGAGGTTTTGGGGTTGCTTTCCTGCGTCTGGCAGTGGGTGTCTTGAAAGTGTGCATGGTATCAGAAGAATACCAAGGCATTCTGGAGAGCAGTGTTGAACCCTGTGTCAGAAAGCTGGGTTTCTGTTGAAGGTTATGGGGGTTCCAGGAAGAAAACACTCCTGGAAGACCTGAGGGTTTTTTTCAAGAAAAAACACTGGACATTTCTGAAGTGGCCAGCAATGAGTCCAAATCTAAATCCCATTGAAAACCTGTGGAGATCTGTTGGGAGAAGGCACATTTTAAAATCTGGGAGAACCAGAGCAGTTTGGAGAAGACGAGTGGGACAAACTGCCAGTTCAGAGATACAGTACATGCCTACAGGTTGCAACTGGACAATGATCCAAAACATACCAGAAAAGCTACAACAAAACATCTCAAAAAGAAGAAATGGAGGGTAATGGAATTGCAGAGTTAAAGCCCAGACCTCAATCCTATTGAAATGTTATGGGGGGGGACTTGAAGAGTGCTATGCATGCAAGAAGGCCCTCAAACATGACACTATTGAAGCAGTACTGTAAGGAATATTCAGAAATATCAGAAATTCCTCCCAGTCAATGTAAGAGACTGATAGATAGTTACAAGAAACTGCTACAAGAAGTTATTTCAGCCAAAGGGGCCAAAACCAGCCATTGAAGCTAGGGGTGTGTTTACTTGAGAGCACTATGAAATTGCATTTCTGTAGATTGATTGGGTGAGGTGAAATGCTACCTACAGGTTTCCCCACAGATTTTCAATAGGGTTCTAGCCTGATCGATGGGGTGCTGCAAAAATGGTTGTCCTCCTGACAGGTTCGACATATCTTGCAGACAGTTTTTTCCTGCTCTTTATCAGATTTTGTAAAACCTGAACCAGTTCCATATTACGGAAGTGGTAGGTCCCCTCTTGGTGACAATTTCTTGGTCTGTAGAAACTTCTCCAATATTCGCCATGGCGGACTCCTTCAATAGTAGCCCTGGTCCAAACCACATTACATAGCTCTGTCTAAAAAATAGTAGATGAGCCACAAATGGGTGTCCATTTATTGCCCTCTAGTTGTTTGGTCAGATGTTTGAAAATTGGACAATGCAAAATGTGCAATATCCCAATATAAAAGAAAATGAATTAGATCATATAATTATATAATATAATATAAATAAATAACTATATTTATCAAATTATCTCCCACCCCTGCTGCATCTACATCAATATTACCATGATATACTGCATCTACATCAATATTACCATGGAATACTGCATCTTCATCAAATATTACCATGATATACTGCATCTACATCAATATTACCATGATATACTGGATCTACATCAATATTACCATGATATCCTGCATCTATATCAATATTACCATGGTATACTGCATCTACATCAATATTACCATGATATACTGCATCTACATCAATATTACCATGGAATACTGCATCTACATCAATATTACCATGATATACTGCATCTACATCAATATTTCCATGATATACTGCATCTACATCAAAATTACCATGGTATACTGCATCTACATCAATATTACCATGATATACTGCATCTACATCAATATTACCATGATATAATGCATCTACATCAATATTACCATGGAATACTGCATCTACATCAATATTACCATGGTATACTGCATCTATATCAATATTACCATGGAATACTGCATCTACATCAATATTACCATGGTATACTGCGTCTATATCGATATTACCATGATATACTGCATCTATATCGATATTACCATGGTATACTGTATCTACATCCATATTACCATGGTATACTGCATCTATATCAATATTACCATGATATACTGCATCTGTATCAGTACAACCTCGCTAACCAAACTCTCCTCTGCTCCCCTCCCATCCATTGCCGTTCATTCATCGATGTAACTGAGCGAGTACATTGGAAATATGTGGATCGGCTCCTGGGCCCTTCAAGGCCCGCATTTACACCTGATATTGACCCCCCCGGCAAGTGTAAAATGACTTCATGTCATATGGTTCTTAGTCTGGAAAAAACCTCTCTGCTCTCTTATCTCTGCCCCCCTTCTCCCCTAAACCCCCCTCCCCATCCAGCCCCACTGTCTTCCCTCTCTCTTTGTCTCTCCGGTTTCATGGGGGTATACAGGAGACCGTTGGCATTTCTAAAAGGTCTGTGTGGAAAAGGTTGACATTCAGAGCACCTCCTCCTCTTTAAGGTTAAGTCTGACCGAAAGCTGATTGTGAATGCACCGATTAAGAAACAAAACAAATATCAGTCATGTTGCTCGAAAATAGCTTTTCAGATACAATTCCTCCGAAGCCCAGTTTGATGACACAGACTTAAAAGTCTGAGTGAAAGCTGTGCCGTACATATTGATTTTATATAACCGCCAAGACCTTGTGTTCCTTTGAAAAATATTTGGGTTGACTTGGCCGCGTTTCCGTGTGAGCGCCCAAAAACCGACGTCACCCAAAGCTTCAGAGATGTTTCTTTGTAAACATTCGGCGAGACAGAATCGATATCCAATTGACAGTATGTATTATTCCCCCTGAGCTGGTATCTGCTGTCTGTGATGGACCTGGGCCTGTTGTTTGATCAGCTCGCCCCAGTGTGCTCCAATGCGGAACGGAACACAGAACCCACACAACACGGAACACATGACATGTTTGTACAGAACAGTTGAACACTAGATGTTCTGCGGTTAGGGGCTGGGGAATGTTGGATTCGATCGTCCCGTTATTCCGAAAGCCATTAAACCAGTGTTAATGAAATAGCTGTGTGGTTATCTGTGCGTGGAATGGGGAGAAACCATTTCCACGTGGTAATGAACGCTTGGTTTACAATCCCCACGGTGGACGGAATGGAACAGCGATTTATGAAATGCAGTGCTGGGTCATTAGACAGGCTCTTGTTATTGGATTTACAGCGGGATGCAAATGGGCTGTTTATTTGTGTTTACCTTCCCATAAGGTTACACGGTCTGTCACTGCCCTCCGAATGGGATTATGAGGAATGTTGTGTGTCAGGGAAGAATAGGATTATGGGGAATGTAGTGTTTCAGGGTAGAATGGGATTATGGGGATTGTAGTGTTCTGGAGTAGAATGGGATTATAGGGAATGTAGGCTGCAGTCCAAATGTGAAGCAGGCTGGTCTTGGCCCTACACCCTCAGGCCTTGAATCGGGAGTGAATCGGGAGTGAAGTTGCCCAAGCAAGGGAGAGTAACGATCAGGTCTTGTCTACACTCTAAAAAGTTTCTTCATTGAAACTTTGTTAGAAAACCTAAACATTTTTTAAGGGGAAAGTGTAAACAGATATTTCAAATAACTCCTTTTAATGGTTCCTCAAACAACGTTTTGATGAACAACTCTCCTCAAAAGTCAACCCCAAAGGGTTCTTCAAACGTTTCTTTGAGGAACCATTATAAAGGGGTTCTTTAACTATTCTGAAGTTGTGTTGATCAGGTATGACACTTCCCAGCCACTGGCGCTACACACTTGAATGCTGTTTGTATTGAAATGTAGTTGTTGAGTGATATCAACCCTGCAAGTGAGAAAAGTTGTTTTCTCGTCCCTTCAGGCTATATCTAGGACAGAGGGTGCAGCTTCTGTGAATTGGACCGGCACTTCAGCTGCTTCTGAATTCAACAGGGATTCCCCTGAATGAAAATTAGTATGGCGATCACTTAAAGGATAAAGATAGGTGATTGGACTGCAGCCATAGTGTTTCTGTAGAGAAGGAACTGCTATTACAAAAGGATAGTTAGGGGCTGAAACCTTTTGAAGTTTCACATTTTTGTTAGTCAAATACGGTGGATGCACGAGGCAACCTAGAGAGAAACGCTAGAGAGATTTTCATGGCTGTCAAATGAGTTTTGACAAGCGCTTTTTGTCCTTTGTCCTTTCTCTATTTCTTTCAAAATCTCAGCTCTCTTGCTCTCTGTCCATCTCCCTTCTTTCTTTGGCCTTCTCTCTGTCCATCTCTCTTTCCTTAAGTCTCTTTCTGTCTCTGTTTCTCTCTCTCTGTCTCCCTCTCTCTGCCAACCCCTTTCTGTCATTCTCTCGCTCGGTCCCCCTCTTCGTCCCTCTGCTTTAGTTCTGCCCGCTCCATTCTGCCCCTATGTTGTGCTCAGGGGAATCTTTCCGCCCGCCCGCCATTTGAATAATATGCACATAAATAAATAATAGATATTTTAAAATGCTAATTCAAATGGGCACATTGGGGGTGACTCAATCATCCTGTGGTTTAGGATTTGACCTTAACTCCTGCTTACAAATTACTGACCGCTCAGTGTTTCTCATTATGAACACTAAAGGAGCACCACATACCAACTGCTGTACAGCCCAGCTCAGCCCAGCACCCCGCTGCCTAACCCGCTGTATATGCCATAAATAAATGTTACTGTAACATGTCTTACCATATATTAATAATAATGTAACTAATGGGATTTCTGTGCTTTAGATTTATATTCTTAGAACAGGTCTTACTGTTGAATAGTAAGTGGTATTAATTTACTGTCATTTGCGATTGCTCCAATTAGTTCTGTTTAAAACATTTTGTTTTCATGCAGTCCCATCTTTTTAGGCATTATCTCAGTCGTGCATTTTAACCATTTACTGACCGTAATGATTAGTATGTGAGTTGACTGCAGTAGCCTAAGGTATACAATTCATCAACAGCTACCAATAGCAGCACGTACACCATTAGGGTACAAAGGTAATTAGTGAGGTTGTCAGGCCTGTTTGATTCCCTTCTGGGTGATAGTTATGTCTGCCTCTGTTTCACATGGCCTAGGAGACTGTCTTTCTGCTCTGCTCCGTCTCCGCATACCAGCAGGTAACAGCTGCCTGAGGCCTGCCATTCAGGGAGGCAGAGAGGCAGGCAGGCAGGGAGAGGCAGGCAGAGGTTGAGAGAGGGAGAGGCAGGCAGGCAGGCAGGCAGGCAGGCAGGCAGAGGTTGAGAGAGGGAGAGAGGCAGGCAGGGAGAGGGAGAGGCAGGCAGAGGGAGAGGGAGAGAGGGAAAAGGAGGGTGAGGGATAAGAAAGGGAACGATTTGGAGAAAGGGAGGAAAGAGAGGGAATGGGAGAAAGGGAGGGAGAGAGATGGAGGGATTGATGGAAGAGTTGGTGGGTGAAAAGGCAGAGTTTTTGAGCATGATGAGTCCGCCACACCCACCTCACCCGAAACATCCACTTGTGCTCATTTGATCAATCAACTGCTGGTGTGGTATTACTGGCAGCCATAAATGTCAGCCAAGTTTGTGAGTCATAATTCAGTTGTGATCTAAAAACAACAAACACCCTGCAGTCAGTGGTTCATGCAACACACACACATACACACACACACACACACGACTGTGCAGTAGGTGGGTGTCACAACAAAGCAGGCCAGTTGTGTGTATGTGCGTTTTATTTTTTTGTGTGTTGTGCCATGCTCAACATATCAGCCACGGCTTTTAAGAAGACAGAAAACGTTGATTTGTGGCGACATTATCCACTGTTTGCCATCTCGCTTGTCTCGTTATGAGGCGTTGTCATCGGGACAGAGAGCCTAAAGAGAACACTTTCAAGGTCAGAGTAAAATTGGATCCATTTCATCATGACGAGACAGTCATGACGGAGAGTGCATGAGTTAGACCAAGAGAGAAAGATGGGATGGACGGGGTACGGTGGGGGAAAGAGGGAAAAGGAAGACGAAAGAAAGAAAGAAAGAAAGATGGGGTGGACGGGGTACGGTGGGGGAAAGAGGGAAAAGGAAGACGGGGAGGGAGGAGAAGAGGGACAGATGGAGAGGACAAAGAGGGAAGAAGATAGAGGGAGGTAAGGGAGGAAGGGCTAGCGGAAGGGGTCGGGGGGGGAGAAAGTAACAGAGAGAAAGAGGAGTGGAGGGACAGAGAGGGAGGAGGAGTGGGGGTACCTAGGGGCTGGACATATAATCAAACACAACCGGAGCACAATCAGTATTCACTAGCCCACGTGTGTTATTTTTAGGTGCACGATTTATTGGCGACGGTGGGCTTTAAATGGTAACAGTCGCGGATCTACTGTCTGGGCCTCTACGGTGAGCTGTGCATTTCATCTAGAACACTGGACTGCCTGGCCGGGCTCTTGCATTAGAATGGTTGCAAGAAAGGTATGAGTTGGGGAAATGGGTTTGCGTGGCATTTGTTTAGGGTTAAAAGGGTCAGTTACGAGGCGTTGAGATGACCTTAATTGAAAATCGAATTTCTTGTTCAAACGGAGGTAACTGTGCTCGGCGGTTCTGAGCCACATTATGTTGAAGGCGTATTTAGTGGAGATGACGCACAGGGTAGGTTGTTTTTGCTTTGGTTGCTACATTGCTCAGGTGGAGGTAAACACAAAGGAATATTTTTTATTGTTATGTGTATGTATAGATAGATAGATAGATAGATATATAGATAGAGAGACAGAGCGAATGAGAGAGCGAGAGATAATTACAAACATGATTTCAAACCTAGAGCTATTGTATGCCAGAAAGTAGGCATTGTCAGAAGGAGCACAAAGACCTATCACTTTGACAGAGATGCACAGTGCTCATTAAATTGGTTGGTAAAAGGTCTTTACAGCATCTAGATGGAAGCCTAGCTACTGTGGTTCTTCGTCGTGGCCAAGTACAGGCTGTACAACATCAAATCCTAAAAAAAAGTGGAACAATAAGATTGTGAATGTCATCCTCGTCCTTTGTGAAATACAATGAACAACACTTTCTTCTGCATTTATTTACTGTCATTTAGAGACAGGAAATTCTGTCATGCCTGTGTTGTCTGGCTCTTTTGTCGGGTGAAAAAAACGCAGGCCCATGGAGCGTGGAGCAGGAGAAAGAGAGAGCGTGGATACTGACGGAGGAAAGAAAGACACAGAGAAAGAGATCGTGTGGGAGTGTGTGGGTTTTTTGAACATGATGAGATTGTCAAGGTTAAGGAGGGACGTGTTTAAAACATGTTTAGATTCTCCACTCAGTCTGAATTAGATGGAGAAAGACTAGAACGTTCGATCTCGGGGTACATTTGACGACAGCTGTTGATGAACTCGGCTGTCAAGGCTTTCAAGCTTGTTCCCTAAACATTGCCCCCACACATGGAAAGAAGTGCTTAAAAAATCAGTTGATATATCTCTTTGTTGGAAGGACACATTGGAAGAAAATTTTTTAATTATTCATCAGTGAAAAATGTTTAAGTAACTGCCCAGTGTTTCTGGATTGATATTAAATATGACTTATACTCACTTAGAATATGAATTAAATAGTCTAACTTGCAAAAAGTTGTAAGTAATCTGCTATATGCTGTGTTTCCTGTGTAGAAATGGTGTGTGTAAGTACACTCCTGATTGGCCAGCTCATCCTTCTCAAAAATGCCGATTGGCTAGCTCAAAAGCCTCAAATGGATGTCATCATCCTTCTGATATTTTTTCAAATAATCAGAAATATTTATTGTCCCTTTTTTAACTTCAGCCGCCTGGGACTATAGGACAACTCAACGCCATTATTTATATAAGTTAAAAGAACATGAACTTTTAGGAGTGATTTTTGACTGGGCATTTACATTCAGTATCAGTGATCCCCTGCGGAAAAGTGCACAGTAGGATAGTAGAATGGTATCGAGTTCTGAATCCTCTTAACATTACATTTGAGTTATTTCACAAACACACATATTCAGAGCAACGTTTTTTCTCACTGGGATTAAGGAACCTCTTTACTTGCCCAACACTCTTGACCACAATCGGCTGTAGTATATCGGTACGCAGACCAGGGTATGACCAAAATGTTGGTTATGACAGCCATAATGAACCTTGTGGTCTATGACCAATATACCCCATGTAAGGCTATATCCAGGCACGCTGTCTTATGGTGGTCATATACCACCCCCACTTGTGCCTTCATAATTATTGAAAATCATCCATTTGAAGGCATTTTCACTATGACAACCGCACTTTCCTTTCATTGTAAATCCTACTCTGTGCTGTCCCTCTGCAGTTTCTTGTAGCTATGCCACTAACTATTTTCACTCTGTGTTATTTTGGTTTCAAGACCCAGGTGCCCTTCATACACGAGTTACGATATCATTAGCGGATAATGTTTTTATATCTTCAACTTTAAGGGAGCTGAGTTTTGATTTATTCCAAAGAAAATGCATTCATATGTATTCCGTGGAAACCGAAAGGGCCAAGAAAAATGGCATTTAGCAGTTTTTATTCGAATCATTTAAATTTGTATTAACGTGTGGTACAGAAATGTGACCAGAAATGTGTATATGTGACCTGCATATTTCCCCCTTCAATGAGACATGGTAAATGACTTGCCGTGGGTGAGAATGGATCTGTTCAGACACACACACACACACACACACATTTACAGACACACACGCACACACATACAGACATAGATGGATAAAAACACAGGTAGACCTACACACACACACACACATACACAGTCAGACACACAGACAGATACACGTGCACAGAACCACACACACTGTTACGATCATCACAGATAACCTAGCCTGAGGGCCAGGGACCTAATTTAAGGGCCTATTTACCATTTGTCTCCCAGACATTCTGTTGGACCGTTTCTCCACTGCTTGTCTTCTGCAAAAAATCAGGTTCAACTGTAAATCTTTTACACAAAAAAATTATAACAGTGTAGAATTCCCCAACGAATGCCGTACATATTTATGCACTAAGGTTGAGATGATACTATGATTTTATTAATAATTCATTATTTCTACTTTATATCCACCACATTCAAATGTTTCATTTTTTTCCAGGCCAGTTTTTACATCTCTATCTACAGCAATGAAAATAGACAGGGAGCAGACAAAGCACTGAGAACTTACAGAATTAGTAATATTCAGAATGGTGTGCAGTAACATAAACACATACACATACACACTACCTTGCCAGATCAGTCCTGGTGAAGTGGTCTTTAATCAAACCATAATCCGGCAAGACGTTTTAACATTTATTCTCTGGGACCTACTAGTCATTATTTAAAAAATACTATTTATTCATTAGTTGCTGTTACAATTCCAATTGTTACTACTACTATTTTGTCAGTTGTTGTACATAATAATGCATGTTACTTGTCTACTTTTTTTCTAAACTTGAATCTGTAACTGTGTTGAAAGTAAAGCTAGCCTAGAAAGAAGCTAGACTGCTAACTTCTGGTTAAGTTAACGGACTTAACCAGAAATTATTCAGTGTCGATGGAGATTTTAACTGTTTCAACTGGGGCTTGCAATTTCTCTGTCGTGGAGAGTCTCCATTGAAATGATTAGGCGCAGCGTAACTTAGTGAAGAAACTTGATCTGTACGAGGCTCAGTAAATGGCTACTCAACCTGCATAGAGAAAGTGCAGGGGGAGTGGCTGGTGTTTTTGCATTAGGTTTTTTTGAATATAGAGTAGATATCTCAAAGTTGAAGATATCTAAAACAGATATGACTGGTAGTTGTTCTTCAGTAACTATGCAAATTATTACTGGTAAAGTTTCTATTTTACTACTAAAGTTGATTATTCTTTTGTTACTAGAATCTGTTCCAATTGTTACCTGTTGCTATTTCATTTTTTCTAGTCACGTCAGAGATGTATTAAAATTTCAACATTTACTAGTTCCTGTGGATAGCATAATTTTTTTTATTCAAGGCACTCATGTGGATTTAAAGTTAAAAAGCCTTTAATGTAATAGCTAAATGTTCATATAAAAACACAACGCGTTTCGGCTTAGGCCTTCATCAGGGTGTCACCCGAAATGTGTTGTGTTTTTATATGAACATTTAGCCAGTACATTAAAGGCTTTTTAACTTTAAATCCACATGAGTGCCTTGAATCAATTTTTTATGCTATCCAACGTAAATTTTTCTCTGTTTTTCATCCATCATCTCCACTCCAAGTGCACCTGTGATGATTTATTATTTGAGAATATCTGACCCGCTCCTGCTACACCTTCGATCCAAATTTACTAGTTCCTATTGTATTTAACTAGTAATTACTGATAATTAGTAAAAAAAAAAAGTAAATATCTTAAGTCAAATTATGGACTAGTACTTCTAGTATTTAATTAAGATATTGATTATTGAAAACGTTATATTCTAAATATTATACGCTAATATTCATAACATTGTAACTGGTAAAAGTGCAGTAGTGACTACTGTAGTAAGATTTCCACTAGCAAACAGTCAGAACCTTATAGTTAATATCTAAACTGCAGGGCCGCATAGAGTTGTAAAAAAAGGGAAATTTCTTAGTTAAAGTGGCAACTAGTAATAGTTACTAGTACTTATATGTTTAAGTACTTTAGTCACTAGTTTCTAATCAACTTTTACCATTGAAGTGAAAAATGTACTTTAAACATTTGGAAGACTTATTAGTAACTAAAGAATAAGTACTAGTCACTTTTAAATAATGACGAATACTGTCCACAGAATAAATGTTAAACCGGCTTGCCAAATTACCTATTATTTAGTTACTATTCCAATTGCTACAAGTAACGTTTTCATTTTACTAGTAAAAGTTGATGCTAGTACTTATTCTTTAGTTGCTATTCCATTTTTTCTAGTCAGTACTTACAGTAATAGGATCTAGTGACGTTTCATGATTTACTTATTTCTGTTGTATTTGAATTTAGTCAAAATTGTATTTGGACTAGGCTAGACCTTATATTATATTTTTATAAGTAATTTTTCCAAAGAATAAATGTTAAAACAAGTAAGTGCCAAAGAAAGAATGTTAAAACAGCTTTCCATAACCATAATCCTTGGGGAGAGTGTGGGATCGAGAGGAAGAGAGCAGGAGGGAGGGAGGGAGTGGGAGAGAAGTTGAGGGATGGAGGGAGAGAGGGGATCACCCAGCTTCCAGTAGCAGTCACAATGTGCTAAACAGAGAGCTCCCTCTCTCCCTTAGTTGCTTCCTCTCACTATCTTTTTTCCAAACTTTCTTTAACTGTCTCTACCGCTGATATATACACATACACTCCCAACAAAATGGTACCAGACACACAAGTGTTTGTTTAGTAACACACTGCAGAAGGGTTTGCTCTCTCTTTCTCTCTCTCTCTCTCCCTCTTTCTTCCTCTGTCTCCTTCTTTCTCTAAAAGCCTTGTCAAGTAAAATGACAGTTTATTTTGCACTGTGCCTGAGGAGGATTGCACGGTGTTGTGATTGGCCTTGTATTTTTGTAGACCGCTCTTCTTTCACCCTCTTATCACATCTCAAGTCACACTCAACTCCTTCTCTGCTTTTCTGACATTACTTATCCATACATTTTCCTCCTTCGGTAAACTCCAGAAGTATTTGAAAAGGTACACATTTTATTTGCAGTGTGTTCCAGCACGTTTATTCAAAATAGGGGTGACTATTGGGTAAAAGTGCAATCAGTCAGCCTTAATTTGAATTTATTTCCATCCGTGTCGGATGAGCCATCGGGACTTCAGGCTATCATTGCAAGGATATGCGGCAAAGTACTAAACATAACTATTTTATATATACATTTGGCACCCTGAAATAGGGGAACTATGTTCAAAACATGCTGTAATTTCTAAATGGTTAGTCCAGTAGGAAAGTAATACAGACTGTCACTTTCCAATTACCTTTGGAGTTCATTGACAAATTAGTAATACTTTTCTGCTGTCTGTGTGGTAGCAGGAATGTGGTGATCTTTATCAATCTACACATGGATGACGAATTAAAGGAAAACGCTTTGTTAATGAGGGGCTTATGAACTGCAACTCTACAATAATATCCCTCTCTATGTTGTTCTCCACAAACTGGCCTTGCTGACACAGTCGGATCACATCCTGCATTGACATTCTCTGTCATCTGGGAAAGAGTTGCTCTTCTGTTTTTTTGTCGCAGAAATGCACAAGCATCACCGTCATCGAATGTGGGCTTTTGACCACAATTTCCAACCCCATTTACTGATAACCTAAATGCACATGTATCTTTAGTTACTGTTATTATTGAAATACTATACAGCTGAGTATTCTTTGTAACTTAAGCTCCTGCGTCCATTCTTCATAATGAACCCTCTTTCAAAGTCACGTAGATCCTTTCCTCTTGCCATCTTGATCCAAAGTCGAGGTCAACTGGGCCGGCTCAGTATTTTATACATGCCACAGACCATGATAGCATGTTAGTTGCTTAATTGTATCATTCAGTACACCTGTATGGAAGCATCTGCATTCATTATGTTCCTCCACTCATTTATTCAGGTGTTTCCTTTAATTTGTCACCCGTCTACGTGTTAATTACCAGCATTGTATGTGGGGTAGTTTTAACCACAGTTTGTTATAGGGATAGTTGCGATTTGAGATTTTCCGTCTTTGTTGACATAGTGTTTATGTCTCTGTGTTCTGTATGTAGGAAGTCAGGTCGTTTTGTGAGTCAATGTTAACTTTGTAACTAGGCTATTAGACAGAACTGACAATGTGGTGGCTATAGATTCTGACCTCAAAATTACGTTTGGGAAGTAATCATACCCAACTGACATAAATACCAAGCCTGATTTCAAGTAAGGGCAACATATTACATAGTTACACTTTATTTATACAAATAATAAAGGGAGTAGAACTCCCATCCAGATGCCGTAAAGTGTATAGTTTTTGTGTCCTAGTTACCAGTCAACTCCATAATTCTCAAAAGTTACTTCTAAACCAGTGAATGCTAGCAATGCCTAGCTGAGCAAACTATTCTATCTGTCGAAATGCAAGTTAGCATGCTAATAGCGCACCTTGCTTACTAAAACATATTTTTAGTGGTATGTAGTAGGTTGATAATGATATTGCCAACATACATAAAACATATCTTGGCATAGATCCAAGCAATATTTTCAGCTAATTACAAAACTGTCATGGGATGTAACTTAATTGAATTAACAAGATTTAACAAAGCATTTTTGTGGATAATTTGAATAGGTGTCAGAAATAGATTTTGAGGAATTTTTACATCCATACCTCAGTAGAGGGATATGGCAGTTATCCTGTGAGGATTTATGGTTTTATCAAACTTTTCTGATTGGTGAAGAGCTGTAGCCTTTGGTGACACAGACTTTCACTGCTCACCTCCAGATTAACTTCACTTCAAGTTAAATTACTTCAGCTTAAAGCAGACAACAACTGCAGCCCGATTACTGTGTTCTTCAGGCTTTATATGATTAACATCAGCATGCAATGACATTGTAATGGTGGCTATTGCAGCTTTTAACCTTTGATGTGACAGGGATGTACGTGACCGTGAACTATTTCACATGGTAGACTTTACCCCCACCGAAATGCCTCTCTTGGGCTCCTACACTCCTCAGCCAGAGTTACGACACACTTGACTCTCTCACTCACACACTGTTAACAATGAGGAATAGAGTTGACTCCTGCCTTTGTTTCTGCACTCCAATATACAGCCTCGTTTCATCAGCTTAACGACCTAATTTTAACAGGCCTAATGACTCTTCCTAATGTCCGGACGTAGACGCGAGATTGGGGCTATTCTCACTAGTAATGTCTTCTGCATGCTTATTGTACATCTCCATTATGAGAGCTAGTTTCCCAGGAGAAAACAAACCTATTTACAGTACTGTGCTCCAGCAACACTACAGATTACCAATAATTACGTGTGGCGCTTCTGTGGCGCAAACTAGACCTAGATTTTGGGTGACGGTGGCTGTATTACATTTTGAGTTGTGGAAATATATTTTTTAAGGTGTCATGAGGTGTCATACTGAATATACTACAAATTAAATGCAAGGGCGTTTGAACAAGGAGGCACTCCAATTTTCTTTTTTTTTTTTTCAGGACAATAAGGCCACCTCCATTTTATTTTCAGCCAGGCAGGCTAATGTGTTTCGACAGTTGTGCCTTCATCAGAGCGGGCGTAAGCGGCAAGGCACCCTGCTAACAAATTGGGACAGCGCACCTGTGTTGCCAATTTAAACTACTGAACATCCTCTCAGCGTGCTATTTTGTATCCTTTTCAAAAGCAGTGATATGACTGACTGTGCGTTGTAACATAACTGCAATTGATCATTGTCCTCGTGTTTCATCATTATTCCTCAGCTTGTCTCTGGTCAAATCAATGCTTTCCCGCTACTCTTGTCTGTGTGTTAATGCTATAGACCTCAGACCTGACTGACTAAAATGTTATAGAAAGGCAATGGGTAAAATCCATTTGACAATCGGGTTTAAAAAAGAGAACATATACAGTTAATCTGCGTTTGGAGAGGCTGTGCTTCTATAAACACTCACACAAAGGGATAATGTAGGACCATTACTGGTCTAGAAACCAGCCCCCTCACTCACCCCATGATGCCTCATACTGGTGCCAATGTGTCTCCTTCCATCGTTGAGTGTGCATCCACCGTTGAGTGTGAAAGTAGTTCCCTTTTACAAGACGGTGCTATGAAAATGAAACCCCAGCCCGTTTATTTGTCACCTTCAACCAAGAGGACTAAGCAAGGATCTATTTAAATGCAGAACAATTCCCTGCCGCATCAAAACAAATCAATATTTGGACACTGGTCTGCCTGCCGTTGTTACTAACTTTTATGGTTGGAGCGCCGTTACGGGAAGCGTGGCATGTTAAACGTAGAATGTAAGCAGCACATCCGCAGTCGGTTTATGTGACAGGAAATCAATGAGCTCTGATAGGGACTCAAAGTTGACAGCTCAATAAGCTTTGGTGGCAGGATATTCCCTCCTCTCTGTAACAACATCACATTTCTACAAGGGACTTAGCGGCTATACTGGACCTTCTTCAGATTACAGTTGTCGCAAAGTATATACAGGCAGGGAAATGTAATGGATGTGTGTGTCGGTGTGTCTTTGAATTGCAGCGTGTCTGTTTTGCTGGCAGAACGTAACATACCGATCTCTTTTTAATGGCGTTAGTTCTTCAAATAGTCATATATGTGGTATAATAATAATATTCCGGAGCGTCAGCGCGTGCGCTCCATTGAATTATATGTGCTAGGAATGTCACTGCATCATGTGCTATTGGTGTCACCCCTTTGTCACATTGTGTGTGTGTGTGTGTGTGTGTGTGTGGGCAGTGAGTGTCATGGAAAAGAGCACAGGGTGAATGAGAGAGGAAGGGAAGATGCTCAAGGCCTTAGAAAAACAGCACAGGGGTGAGATGAACTGAGGGATGGTAGAGGGATGGTACGGAGAGATTGTATAGGGAGGGAGAAATCGGAGTGCAAAATGTCACTGTAACCTCTCGATTTTTCTGTTCTATTTTTGATAAGCCAAACATTATTTATGAGGAGCAGCCCTTTCAAAGCACTAACGGTTTTAGCTATATTGCTCAGGGCACCCGAACTACTACTACAGATTTTAAGGTGGTAATCAGTTATCTCCGTGAAGGGACCAATGCGGGTAGCAATATAAATTAATTATCCAGCATTTGATTTTGATTCATATTTCTTTTTTGAAAGGGGAAATTAATTTATTTTTCTTCGAGGAAGATATGAACCCATTTAGGCAGTTTTCAAAGAAGTTTAGATTTAGAATGCTTTTGTTGCCTCTCAATTATATCTTCTACTGATTGCTTCCTCTTAATCTCAACTCCGATAATTGAAATCTAATTGGTAGAGCTCTGGAAACAGTTAGCGGTCGACTGTGTTTTTCAGGTATACCAGAACAAAGGAAAAACACTGAATCATCAATCGGAAGCACCTTTCCCAGTGTTCCAATGTGAAAAAAAATCCAATGTATCTGCACAAGAGCCACGACTCTGTCAGCGAACATGATGTTTAGGCATAGAGCTGACTGCTGGCACAGGGCATGCTGGGAGGGACACCGTTACCAGAGAGATCTGTGATTGCCTCCGGTTTGTAGATGAATGGGAAACCGAAAAGATGCCAGTAAACTGACTTTTGATTCCCTTGCCTTTGCCTCCAACTAGACCTTAATAACTGAGTGACGATATTCAGCGAGTTGCCAGGACAATGGAAGTTTATTTAAATAAACTTTTAGGTGGCCTGGGGGGTTCCTGCGGTCTAAACCCCTTCGTCTGCACTGATGCAGCGTGGGTTTGGGTCTGACGACTGCGCTTTCGGGTAAAAACTCTTTCACAACTGTCTGTGTCAAATATGACCTAAAATGCAAAAAAGATGGTTGAACCGTGTCTCCTTCAGAGTAATTCATACTTCACCTGTTAGCGGTTGCTCTGGAGCCTAATCACAGCAGACAGATGAGAGGGTTAGGTTGCAAGATGGCCGACAAGCGAAGGGAGAGTGAGCATGTGGAAAAACTCACAGGCTTTTATTGTACAGACACATCATATTGATTTTAACGCTTTTATATTACCTGTATTCAAAGTCTAGTAACAATAATGTTTCACGGTTCCTTCATGTTCATTTCCAAGGTATTGACCCTGTGAATTTTCTGTCTTTTGCACGTCTTGATAATTGATATTTATGGATTTCCTTTCAATGGCAGGATTCCCGTATTATGTTCTGCTGACATTAGACTATTTTGCTCAAGGAATAAGTTGCAAAGGCAGCAAAATGGCGACCATCGAAAAAGGAGATTACGAATATAAAGGATATTAGCTTTGTCAAGCATAGCGTAATGTAATTTGCAAAATGAGAAAATAAGCGGTGAGCTAAGAAAAAGAAATGGTGTCTGCAAGTTTGACTGCATTTTCCTGAGGCCCTTTCAGCAGAAGATAAAGCCTACCCTCATTCAGCTGGCTTTTCCACAGACCCTCGCACGCAAAGGTGTTTTTTAGGTCAAAGTAAATGGGGCCAATTACATTATTACAAAGCTATGTATGAACGTCTTTATTTTACCTGTACGTCAATAGCCTCTCGGTACAGCATGTGAAGCCTGAAATGAGTTCTGCCATCTGGATAAGACTGAATTAGCATTTGAAAAAGCAAAACGCTGGGCCTAAGTAGCAGTAACCAAATTCAGGGGCAAATGAAAGACACACACACACACATACACACTACACACAGACTAAACACAGACTAAACACTCTTCCTTGGTTGTCTGTTAGAATATCTCTCCAAATAAACCCATGGACTGTTTTACCACTTGAGAACCTCCAAACCAAGCACTGAGTTTCTGTTTGAGTAGAAATTGTTTAATGATGTGACTTGTTCCTTCAGTATACTCGTGTGTGTGTGTATGTCTGTAACGTCAGTCAACATGCTAGCAGGCCAGGCTACGGAGATGTGCTGATGTTCCAAAGCCCTACAATGAAAAGCTGCGTAGCTCTGACTACGATGCGATCCCTAAAGTGGTTGGTTTGACGCTGCCAAGACGGTTATTTTTAGAAGTCGTCTGAGGATTTCGCATCAGTCCTCCTTATATTTGGGCGGTAATTTTATCTGTGGGGAATGGGCTTGGTGGACGCAGTGAGATGCTGCACAATTCTGTCTGGCATACTCAAACAGTATTGACAAATGTCTGACATAAGATATCAGGGCTTCTTATTTTTCCATTTGAATTCCCGGCTAATTTCACCTTTTTCATTGACCTGTTTCACCGGGAATATGACATCACCATTCTAAACATTAAACGGTTTGCCTACTTCTTCCTAGTTCCTACTGGTCATTAATGGTCAAAGACTACCTTCTCATTCTCTAGTACTTTCTCTTTCTCATACTTTCGTACTTCCTATTTTTTCTTTCTCTATCTTTTTTACGGACTATCTTTCACACTCTTTCTCTCACTCCTTCTACTCCACCCTTTCTCTCCTCCCCTCCTCTCGCTTTCTCTCGCTCACTCGCTCTCTTTGACAGTAAAATGGATCACGGTTTGAACAAGGTTACTGAGGCTTGTACCCAAGTAATCTGCATGCTCTTTTCAAACACTGATTCATAATCTGTGACTCAGTCACGACTCCCCCAAAATTAATTTGCTTGATTAAACCCTCCTTTGTAGTTTCCTTAATGAATTGTCTCTAGTCAGTGGCTGTGGGGCTGTGTATTGTCATCCCCAGCTGTGCCCAGCATTCTGAACAGGGGTAAGGAGTGTTCAGAATGGTTTCAAATGGCATGCAGATTGAATACCATTTAAACCTGCCACGTCACCCACTGGAAATTAATTTTGACCCCCCCACTGTTCTTAATGCCCTCAAATTATTGATCGAAATGAACGTAATGCGACTGATTAAGTGCCGTTTGGCTAATGACTCAATTAATATAATGCCTAGCCAACCATCTGTGAGGAATGTGCGCTCGACAGCTGAATCCACCGGTCGCCATTTTTGGTGGTCAGTGGTCCAGATATCGGAGAAAGTTCGACATGCGCGCTTCAACACTAGCTAGATGGGCCCGGACTCACCTTGTCTCTTACGCCCACCATTTCAAGGGAGTGCCTGGCCCCCCTCTTCGTGTAAATGATGTGCGGTTGAAACAAACGCGCTCTCAGGCCTGGACTTGCCACAGTGGCCCGGCCCATGACAGGCAACCATCATTTTGTTCCTGAAACGTTTGCCACACTTCAGCTGAGGTCGTTCGTAGCCGGTCGTGGGTTGGCTGTAGTTGCTGTCGTGGGTTGGCCGCGCGAGGGGGGACAAAACAGGACTATGCGCCTGGGACTCATGAACAACGCCCGCCGCTGCTGTACAGTAGCTGCTTCTGTCAGTCAAAAGCAACCGGTGCGATTTATACTGCGAGCTAGCTCAGCTGCCGTAGTCACAGTGGTTGGTCGCATTTGGCCTGTCAGCGACTTCAGTCACTGTGAGCTGTTTACCGTCTCGGTACTTATCGAGGTTAATTTGTTGCTTAACTTTGTGCGATCTTGGTTGTTCCCGATACCAAGCCAATCCGTCGGACATTAGACACAAGGTGTTTTTTTTCTTCTCTTGAATGCGAGGATGCATGTTATGTTGTGAAGGCTTATTCTGGTTTCTAACATGGCTGGTTTTGAAGCAGTGGCTGAGGTAAAGATAGCTGGGGAGGAGGTTGGCAAATAAATGAAGGGTCATAGGGACGACGAGCATGAAGGACGAGCTCCAGTTCCTCCGGGCACTCATGGGATATTAACCAGGGTTTGATTTCTGGGCTCGCATCCTTTCTCGCTGAACCCTGACGGCCTTGCCCCTGCGTCCACACCCCCTGTTTTTTCCTGAACCTGTGCACCGAGCCGGGAGCGCCGAGCTGTCGGAATGTCTTAGCCTTCCGGAATCTCAATGGAAGCCGAGTTGGTTTTCCTTCAGCTGTTAGCCTGGGGCTGAGAATTAAGAGCGTAAGTTCGGAGCCCCTGGACGCACGGTACCCCTAGTGTGAAATAATACCCCATGCCCCCCTCCAACAGAGTTTTTATATTTATTGTGTCTGTCAAGTCTTCTCCAGGTTGGCAGCTGGAGGGTCGGGGGTTATTAGTTGGTTTACAGAGGTTGTCTGTGCTGGGGCCAATGTGTTTGGCCTTTGGTACTGTTCCCGTTTTTCAAAAGAGGCTTGGTGAAACACAAACACACCACGTGTCTCCGTAACATATACGGAACATATATGGTGTCTGACACCATTCATTAGCCGTTAGGTCCAACTGTAAACTCCTCTGGTTACGTTCAGATGTGGGTAAACCTGACACTACTGTAGGTTACGGCGGCGTAGTACAATTACTGGTGTATTGTAATTGGGAGTGCATTCTCATGAATCTGTTAACACTACCACCAGAGAGGTGATTAGCAAGTCATTGAATTTCCAGGGCTCCTAATGAGATTACCGCATAAACACACTGTTGATATGGTGGGTAACTGATTTCCACCATTGAGAGCCTTATCGGTAGACATTATCAACATCTTTCTTCATATAGTTAGAGTATATTCACCTGTTTCTCTTGTCTCTGTGTTACCCTTTAGAAAATGCTTCCGTGCGCAGACCTTAATCGTAATCTGCGTTCAAATTTAATCGGAGGTGAAACAGAAGCTGATAAGAAAACAACCGCTCAGATTTCGTTCACCATCCACCATTTACAGTGGCTGTGATACGGAGTACCGTCTCTCTGAAATGCACTGTGCTTCGTCGTCGTACCAGACACCCCTGCATTTAAAATGGCTTCCAAGATGGCGGAATGCGGTCTTTGTTTACCGGTGAGTCATTCCGATTTGCTACATTGTAATAGGAGATTAGACACAGCGTCGGGCCAAGGCTTCGCCCATTCACTGGCCGTGGCGGCGTGATGAATACAGAACCAATCCACCATACATTCAGGTGTCACACCGTCCTCGGGATATTCTTGTTCCCACTGACAGGCGACGGCTGTGTAGGTGAACGGCGCCAAGCAGGCAGTGGGTGAGACGGGCGAAAAAGACGGGGCAGGCTCGTCCTTCTCTACGGGGTTTTTCCCTCACCGTCGTGAGTCCAACTTCTCTAAGGGTGCTGAGGATAGCGCGTGTGGCTCTTCTCTGCGACCGGCGGAAAATGATGTGTCGGAGGGAATGATACGAGCTGGCGTGATCGATGGATCTTGCCCCCTCTGTCGCTCAGTCTCTCTCTCCCTCAGACGTTCTCTCCTTCTCCCCTGACGCAAAGACTTACCTCCATCGCTCTCTGCACAGCAGTCGTCTTCTCTCTTTCTCCCTCCTGGCCATAGGGTATGGTAGAAAAAGCTATATCTGTGTCCGTGTCTGTGTTGCGCGTGCATGTGGGGTTCAGCTGCTTTTGAATAGCCTTTTCCTGTCTGGCCCAATGAAAAGTGGCCTGATTAGGTGGGTGCCACATGAACCTCCACACATGCACATACACACACACACACACACACACACACACACACACAGAAAGGAAACTTCCTCAGATGCATTTAAATGCAACAATAATGGCCACTACAAATCAATGCACCTCCACAAGGTTTCAACATTTTGCCCGTCTGCCTGGCCATTCGTTAATTAATAAACCTGTCGCAATGAAGAAAAGGATAAGGAAGCCAGATCATCGCCGCGGTTCCATTACCATACAGCCAAAGGACATTACCCTGAGATCAGCCAGGCTTCCGCTTCCCGCCTGCAGACACTTCTTTTATTTCTATGAAGTGTCACTGGGCGGAAGCACACACACACAAACTCCTATCTCATTGTGTCTGTCAGCCCTCTAATAACATTCCCTCAGATTAGCCTCTCACAATGTCATTGTTGCTGAGGGTGTGTGTGTGTGTGTGTGTGTGTGTGTGTGTGTGTGTGTGTGTGTGTGTGTGTGTGTGT
>JACXGI010001475.1:48084-62455 GCA_016801175.1 Esox masquinongy | reverse complement strand
TCAGTGGGTGCTGTAAAGTTGATGCACCGTGGACCACTGACTCCTCCTCCTCATCCTGCTTTCTCTCTCTCTCTCTCTCGCTCTCTCTCAGCCTTTCTCTGTCTCTCAACTCTACTCTCTCGATCCCTTTGACTTCAGATTTTTTCTCTCTCTTTATCGCTGCTTCTCTTCCTCCTCCCTGCCTCTCCATCTCTCTTTCCTCCTGCTCATCTCTCTTCTCCTCCTGTACTCTGTCTAGTTATAAACTAATTTCTCAAGGGAGGCCAGAACCCATCTCATGATACTAAGGCTTTGTACTCCGGGCCTTAAGTTATATGCCAGCCCTCTATTTTAGCCTGTGTGTGTGTGGGGTGGGGGTGGTTGAAGACAAAGACAGTGGGAAAGAATGAAGCTTGTACAAAATGAAAAACAAAACCATGACAAAACAAAAACGTGTGTGTGTGTGTTTGTGTGTGTGTCTGAGAGGTGCATGTGTATGAGTATGAGGCGTGTGTGTGTGTGTGAGGTGTGTGTGTGTATGCCGGTGAGCTAGCAGAGTCAAAGAGATGCACAACAGCCTGGCTCCAAGGGAGATGGGTAACCATAGCGACATGTATTTTAGTTTCCATAGCCCTCACTGTGGACAGTATTATGCTTTCACAGCTCTGTGTGTGTGTGTGTGTGTTTGTGTGTGTATTCAGCCTAAACGTATTCAAGAAATAACAATTAACTAACCAAAGTGACTGCCCTCACTGCGTTTTACTCTGCTTTTCCTTTATCTGTAAACCTGTGGTTCCTCTTCCTCATAGGTGGCATCAGTGGTGGCTTTATTCAGCTGCACGCAGACACAGCAGGTGATTCAAATAGAACTTTTGTAGGCTTTTCGTTGGAATACGGTGACAGATTCAGCCACTTGATTCTGCACGATCACAGGCGATGATTGGTTGTTTCGCCGAGCTGGCCTGAGGGTGTCGTGGTTTGGCCCGAAATTACCTCATGTTCTGCATGCGCATATCAGCGCCTCAGTTTGTGCAGATGACGCTAAACCGAACAGCCTTTTTTTTGTTTTTTGAGCCTGTGTGCGTGCGTGTGCGTGTGTGAGCGTGCGTGCATGCATGTTTGCCTGGTCTGTGATGTTTGCTGAGGCCTTCAGTGTACTGGGGAAAAGTCCCCAGCCAGCCAAACAACAAACACAATTTCACCGCATAGTCAGCAGCTTGCCACCAAAAAGGAACCAAAACTTTTTTTTGCCCTCACCATTTATGTCCTCCATCACTCCTTCCTCTCATCCCGCTTTTCTCAGCCTGCCTGTCGACCGAAGCTCTGTTTGTGTTGAGTCCAAGAAACATCTCTTTCCTTTCGTTTTTCTCTGTCTGTCTCTTTTCTTCTCTTCTGTGTCGCTTTCTTTCTCCCTCTATTTCTGTCACTTTCTCTGTATTTTTCTACTCTCTCTCTCTCTCTCTCTCTCTCTCTCTATCCTTCTCGCTTGTTTTCTAAATCAGACTAGAACCATCTGGCACGCAATGACAATGGGTCGCTAGGGAGTAGAGAACCAGCAAACCGATGACAAACAGAAAAAGAGAGAGAGAGCGCTGAATGCTTCGCTACCTACCTGTCTGTCCGTCTGCCAGCCGCATTCTGCCATCTTAATAAACGGTGCGTGTGCGTGTGTGTGTTACATCATGCCTTTCACATCATGTTGTTGTTTGTCATCTTAGACCGTCTGCGTACAATTGATATGTGGGCTTTCTGTTGTTGTGAATTGCGTTTTCGATGCATTTCTGTCTGTACAAATCACATATTCAGAGTCCGCACTCTGACATTGCTCGTTCTGATGTTAGCCATTTTCGCAGTTTTCACTTTTTGTGTTTCGATGCACCTACTATAACTGCCAATCTCTGTACACCACCAATAAACATTGATTCATTGTTACGTAATGACGACAAAAAGCAAAGTGACAGTAGCCTTTCTCTCTCTTTCTCTCCCTGTCTTTTCTCTATGAGAAATTATCTCTTCTTTGCCTATGTCTTTGCTACTCTAAAGGCATGAAGCTCTACTGATTCATCGCTTTCTAAACTCTTTCTAAAATGTCACTTTCTTCTGTCTGAACTGGACAGGCTCTGAGTTTGTCTGACTGTCGCCATCAATCCGTGGGCCTTTGGTGTCCTTCTTGCTTTAGACTTCTTTACCAACGACCTCTTTGTGTTAAACCCGCAGACGTCTGATAGCAATCTGACATCTCATTGCCTTCTATCTGACTCAGATCAGGCTTGTCAGATTACTATGAAGACTATGAATAAATCAAGCGTTTAGATTCTTTATTGCGGTTGTCTGCTCTTAATGTACATTTAGCACCGACGCATCAATACTATCAGCAGTGATTTGGCAGTGTCTAGCATCTCCAACCCCCCGCCCCAACACACACACACACACACACACACACACACACAAACACACACTGTGCACACACAGCACTCTGACACCTCTTGTGAAACGCGGTGGGTGATAAAGCCATCTTTAAGCAGGGAGGAAATTTGCAAGAGATCGATCAGATACGTAAAGCCACACATGAATTCCTGTCGAAGAAGGTTCTTTCGATTCTGCACGGCGGCAGGCGCGGCTGGAGTCCTTCTTGGAATGAAACGCCTGTTGGCGGGAGAGCTGGGAGTGTCACCAATGCATGATGGAAGAGTTGAAAAATTGCATTTGGGGTCGTTGTGGTGGGGGGGGTGGGATAAGGGGAAGGAATGTAGAGTTCGGCCAAGGATGAGGACGAGAAGCTGCCCTGTGGTAGATTTCATTCTGGACAGCTGACAAAGTGAGCGTCGCGGGTGCGTGCGTGCGTGTCACTGAGGGGTGTCGACCAGGTCTTTTCCATTAACTCAGGAGGCAGGCAGTGGTGAGCTGGAAAATCAGGGTATACTCTAGCCTATCCAGCCTCACTCTTAAACCTTCATGCCAAACTGGAGATAGCGAGGGGCCAATACTTATTCGGGGGGCGCGTGTTGACCCGGAGTTTCAATCAGGCTGTGTTGTTCTGATAACGTTTCTCACTGTGGTAGAACGAAATGTACACGGAAGCAGGAGGTTGTCGCTTCGATTTATTGTTTGTTGGAAGTGGTACATAATCCTTTACTTGCCGAAGAGATGCTGCTATTGGTGGACAGCATATAGGGACGGTTCACACAATAGAGGCAGATTACATGACTTCAAGTTGACAGGGTTTTAGTACATTGCCGCCGTTACATTTGCAGTTAGCGTTTCTGCTGTTAGCGTCTTGATGTGGCTTCCACGGTCGTTTTTGTGAGGCAACTGGCTGGTTACTGAGGGCACGATTTTTAGGATCCAATGGTCCTGTACCGACAACCTGCCAGAGAGTCTAGAAGGATCTCACTTGCGTGCTTTCAGTTGATAATCTTCTCAAAGATAATCGAAAAACACTCTGCAGCCTTTCATGAACAAACATATGTTTTTATTAATTTATTCATATTTTTAGCACTGACTTTGCTGGTGGCTGCTTTATTGAGCAAAATGCACTGACCGTTACAGTGATTTCTTCTACCCAGCTATCTTAAGATGGATGTTCTGGTTAAGGGTCTGCTATATTACTGTGCTTTAATGCCAAGCGGGGTGACACCAATAAATCAATAGAAAAAAGTGTCGTCTTGGACAAAATGTAAAAATAATTGGTAAACATGAAGCAGGTAACATTTGTGTGAAGTGAAGTGCTTTTTATCTACATTTACTGAATTGTCTGTAAAACAAATGGTATAATATGACCAACTCAAACGCACAACTGCAGGAAATGTATTCATAAATGTTTGATTGCCATTTGGAGTTAATTAAACCTTTATATTCACTTTCTTTATAATGTCACACCCTTTAGACAGATTCAAGGCACTAATGCATGAAATGGTTCAATAAATTGAACATAAACATTCTAATTTAATGTGGCTATATAAGCTTTTGAGTTGTTTAGAGATAATTTATTACCACTAAGTTTTTCTTTACATTTGTTTTTTCTTATTCATCTTTCTGGCCAAATTGCAACTACCCAGTATAGTCAGCAACCTAGATTCATTTTACTCTGAAACTCAGATGCAAGTATCCCGCTCCAGCATTCAGTTTGTGCCCTGCAACGTTGGCTTACATTCTACTCTACCATTTTTTACAGTTAATTATGCTCCGTGATTAATAACAGCTCGACACAATTTTAATGTGCTCCCGTGTCTTGACCCGGAAAAATGTGAAACCATACAAACTTTTAATTGCCTTTTAATTGCACACTGAAAGCTATAATTGAGTGGAATAGTTGACTGAATAGTGGAATAGGTGTGTGGGCTCGTGCAGTGTTGGTGAAGAAAGTGATGAGGCTGTGCATTTTGATCTCCGCCATTATGAGGCTGTGAGCAGCGTCGCTCACCAGTTGGTACAGCTATTCTTCTTAACTCCTTCGCGCTATACCCCAGTTTAGCGTTTCCAAATGATAGTAGTTTCTCCTTTTTAAAATATGATGTTATTTCACGTTTTGTTTTTTGAGATTTCCAATTGAACAAAAAAAGACAACTTTCGGTCATGGTTAAAACTATTTATTTTTCATGTCTCCGGCTGCACTTGCAAACGTCTCGGCTGGCCGGAGGCAAGTTTGATTAGTCAGATATTGTTCAAGTAATACATCAACTGCCCGGAATGATTTGTTGAAGTGTTTGGTTATAGGTTGGTTTTGCTGCCTATGTTTTGGTTCTACAAAGCTGTGTCCGTCGGGATAATTCAACCATTAATTGGATTCATTCTTGCACAATATGGGATCAGTTACCAGTTGTCAACGTATTTGTCTTCTATATGCCGGTGCTGGCTCTAAGACGCTGGTGGAGGAGTGCAAATGAATCCGGTTTCAGTGTTAATTGCGGCCAGTGGGTCAAAAGTATGACTGAAATGAACACTCTTGAAAAAAATGACTAGGAGTCGAAAATCATTACAAAGAGTTGTTTTAAAGGAATGAGTTGTTCTCGAAATGAGTAACTATTCAGGTTTGAAGTCTGGGAATGACCACAATGGGCGAACTGTGTAAATGCTGACATGATTTTAGGAGTGGACATCCATAGGTAGAGTGGATATCAAAAGTCTTCACATCTTTATTCAAAATGCAGCTTTTGTCGATGTAAAGGCTGGAATAAAGACAATCACATCTCACCTATCTCACCTTTAGTAGATCATTTAACTATTGTATGGGTGCCAAAATTTCTTAATTTCTGGAGGTTTACATTCTCTGACCAGAGGCACTGTCCCCAATAGATAAGCAGCCTTATAACACAATGCCCCCATGCTTGATGGTACGGTCTATGTGTCTTCTGGAATTAAGACCAAAAACGACTGCCATGGTCTCATCTGCCCTCTTGGTAGCCGCTATGAACAGCTTTTTTTAAGGTGAGAAAAGGTCTGACCTGATTTGTCTTGATTTCAGCCTTTACGTCAACAAAAGCGGCGTTTTCAATAAGGATGTGTAAACTTCTGATGTCCACTGTAACATGCCTTCTAAAGTGTTTTGTTTGACAATCAGACAAATATTTAATGACTGTGTGTGTTCATGACACAGTGAAATATCTTAAATTGTCACTGTTATAAGGCCTTTTCCCCACCCCCGTGTGGTAAAGTGGTCTTAGTCACTGTCTCACAGTACAACTGCATCATCATCACACGAGTTTGAATCCTGGTCGCGGCCTACCAACAGTGCTCGGGAGTTCTCCTGAGGGCAGTGCAAATTGGCTTACATTCTGGGATGAATGTTGGACAGGGTTGCCTTGTCACGTCACCCACTAGCAAATCCTTGTAGGTAGGTTGGGATTTTGCTGTTAAATAGGTTAAAATACAAGAAATGAAAAAAATTACAATAAAAGACACGCATTCCACACACCATACAATTTAGGTGACAAATGCGTGCTGGCAGATGATCACAAAAAATTAGGGGAAAAGGGTTACTTGTGTCAAAATATTCTGAAAATGTATTCAACCCACCTGCCCTTCTCCCATACATTACTTCATGACCCTGAAACCGACCAGCCCTCGGACATAACGTCAGAGACCATGTTATGAGTCAGTGCATCACTAACGCCCGTGTGTGTGTTTGTGTGTGTATGTGTGTCTGTGTGTGTGTGTGTGTGTGTATGTGTGTTTGTGTGTGTGTCTGTGTGTGTGTACGTGTCTGTGTGTGTGTGCGTGCGTGCACACGCACGTGTGATGTAGAACAATCCCTAAATCAGCCTTGACCACACTTTCAGACTTAGACTAGTTGATGTGCCATTTATTTGATGGAAAATTAATCCATGATGTTCCATCTAAAGCTGCCTGACAAAAAAGTAAGCAGTGAGCGTTTTCAGCACAGTTTGGTAAGCACAGTCATAGAGGAGAAGAAGCACATCTCTATGACTCTTGGGTTACTGTTTGTATCTAGACTTTTCTGAACACTTGTGTTGTTCATCTCCTATTCCTGCTATGCAATGCTATTTCTGTACCTAGGAATATATATGTGGGCCACTTCTGTCCCCCCAAAATACATATTTTTTAATGTATAATTGTGTTAATGTCAATTCCTAAAATCCATAACCTTAAAAACACCAAAAAATAATGATGTTGAAAGGGAATTGTTTTGTATTTTTTAACCTTTTAGTGAATGTTGGTGATTTAGCCATTTCCAAAGGTGTTACTGATCAACTTACAGTTGTGCTCATAAATTTGCATACCCTGGCAGAAATTGTGAAATGTTGGCATTGATTTTGAAAATATGACTGATCATGCAAAAAAACTGTCTTTTATTTAAGGATAGTGATCATATGAAGCCATTTATTATCACATAGTTGTTTGGCTCCTTTTTAAATCATAATGATAACAGAAATCACCGAAATGGCCCGGATCAAACGTTTACATACCCTTGAATGTTTGGCCTTGTTACAGACACACAAGGTGACACATACAGGTGAAAATGGCAATTAAAGGTGAATGTCCCACACCTGTGGCTTTTTAAATTGCAGTTAGAGTCTGTGTATAAATAGTGAGTTTGTTAGCTCTCACGTAGATGCACTGAGCAGGCTAGATACTGGGCCATGGGGAGCAGAAAAGAACTGTCACAAAGACCTGCGTAACAAGATCATGGAACTTTATAAAGATGGAAAAGGATATAAAAAGATATCAAAAGCCTTGCAAATGCCAGTCAATACTGTTCGATCACTTATTAAGAAGTGGACAATTCAGGGATCTCTTGGTACCAAGCCAAGGTCAGGTAGATCAAGAAAGATTTCAGACAAAACTGCCAGAAGAATTATTTGTGATACAAAGAAAAACCCACAGGTAACCTCAGGAGAGATAGAGGCTGCTCTGGAAAAAGACAGTGTGGTTGTTTCAAGGAGCACAATACGACGATACTTGAACAAAAATGAGGTGCATGGTCGAGTTGCCAGAAAGGAGCCTTTACTGCGCCAGTGCCACAAAAAAGCCTGGTTACAATATGCCCGACCATAAGCACTATGTTTGGAGAGGGGTCAACAAGTCTTATAGTGAACAAAATACCATCCCCACTGTGAAGCATGGTGGTGGCTCACTGATGTTTTGGGGTGTGTGAGCTTTAAAGGCATGGGGAATCTTGTGAAAATTGATGGCAAGATGAATGCAGCATGTTATCTGAAAATACTGGCAGACAATTTGCATTCTTTTGCACAAAATAATGCACTTGGGAAGCACTTGGACTTTCCAGCACGACAATGACTCTAAGCACAAGGCCAAGTTG
This sequence comes from Esox masquinongy, assembly GCA_016801175.1. Lineage (NCBI taxonomy): Eukaryota > Metazoa > Chordata > Actinopteri > Esociformes > Esocidae > Esox > Esox masquinongy. The sequence continues at coordinate 54,696 of JACXGI010001475.1, read as the reverse complement.
ACACTCCAGTGGTTACAGCAGAAAAAGGTGTAGGTTCTGGAGTGGCCGTACACTGTATTAAGAACTAAGGGTATGCAGACTTTTGAACAGGGGTCAGTTCATGTTTTTCTTTGTTGCCAAGTTTTGTTTTATGATTGTGCCATTCTGTTATGTCCTACAGTTGAATATGAATCCCATAAGAAATAAATTACATGTGTTTTGCCTGCTCACTCATGTTTTCTTTAAATGTTACATACAGCTCTAGAAAAAATTAAGAGACCACTGCAAAATTATCAGTTTCTCTGGTTTTACTATTGATAGGTATGTGTTTGAGTGAACAGTTTTGTTTTATTCTATAAACTACTGACAACATTACTCCCAAATTCCAAATAAAAATATTGTCATTTAGAATATTTATTTGTAGAAAATAACAACTGGTCAAAATAACCAAAAAAAAAGATGCATTGTTTTCAGACCTCAAATAATGCAAAGAAAACAAATTCATATTCATTTTTCAACAACAAAATAATAATGTTTTAACTTAGGAAGAGTTCAGAAATCAATATTTGGTGGAATAACCCTGATTTTTAATCACAGCTTTCATGTGTCTTGGATTGCTCTCCACCAGTCTGTCACACGCTGTTGGGTGACTTTATGCCACTCCTAGCACAAAAATTCAAGTAGCTCGGCTTTGTTTGATGGCTTGTGACCATCCATCTTCCTTTTGATCAAATTCCAGAGGTTTTCAATGGGGTTCAGACACTTTGATCCACACCTTGATTGACCTGGCTGTGTGGCATGGAGCATTGTCCTCCATTGGAAAAAACAATTCTCAGAGTTGGGGAACATTGTCAGAGCAGAAGGATGCAGGTGTTCTTCCAGGATAACATTGTACTTGGCTTGATTCATACGTCCTTCACAAAGACAAATCTGCCCGATTCCAGCCTTGCTGAAGCATCCCCAGATCATCACCGATCCTCCACCAAATTTCACAGTGGGTGCGAGACACTGTGGCTTGTAGGCCTCTCCAGGTCTCCCAATGTTTGTTGCTTGACCTTGTTCTTATGAACTGCCGTCTTTGAAATTTTCAGGATGGAAGCAACCTGACGCTCACTGTATCCCTCTGCCAGTAAAGCCAGAATTGAACCATTCTTTTCCTCACTCAAAGCTTTTCTTTTCAACTCTTTTGTCATGTTGAATAGTTATTTTTTTATTCAAATTACCTTTGAGGTACTACTTGCAGTGTTTTTGCCATCCAGCTATCCCTATTGCAAGAGGATAATGATGACCACAGCAGTGGTTTTTATACTTTTCCTCGTTAAATTAGATTTGGTTCAGGTAATCACCTAATCAGTACCTCATTAAGTAAAATGAGGTGTGCCTGTGTTGGAATTTAACAGACACTGGAATGGAATGGCTGCCATATATGTAGAGATGCTAATTTAAGAAAAATTAGGTGTCGTGTCTTAATTTTTTCCTGAGCTGTATATTACCAATTCTCCAAGGGTATGCAAACTTTTGAGCACAACTGTATATGAGAAATGTAAGGCATAAAATTATGGAATATAATTTTAATTAACATTTCTCTTATCAAAAATTATTTTCCCATCAATATTTTATTTTATTTAACAATTTTTGCACCCCTGAAATCACTTTCCACCCTGTTTGTAATAATTCGTAATTTCAGCCACTGAAATTACGCTTTGACATTACATTCTGGAAATATACTCATTTTTTAGGTGAGAAAACAATAGGTTATAGCTAAGTAACTAGTTCATCTTGGTTTAATTTATTTTTCAGTGTTTCAGGATGGTAGTCTGGATGTCTCTCTCATACATTTCCAGTCTGTTCGGCTATATTGTGCATAAAATTAATCAGCTTTCATAATTCTTAAATATGTTTGATAGAGAAATTCAAATCCTGGTCCAGTGTTCATCATCATTTTTGACATAGTATTGCTCACTCGCAGAGCTATTGTTAAATTAGCTTCGGTGCTTCCATCCTGTTAAGAATATGCACTAACTGAGCGGATTATGTCCCTAAAATGTTGGCCAGCTGTTTATGGGTCTCGATATAATTAGCTTTTCTCTCAGTCTCCCTGATGTTCCACAACTAAAGGGTAGGTTAATATCTAGCTCCTTTAGTTGCGGTTGAAGCTACCTCTGTGTTTGCCTGCTTGCCCATTACTCACCGAGCAGTACAGCTGCTGGGTCTTAAGTTCCGCGCTGTAGCTGAGCTGTCACACGAGTTAACATTATACTGCATTTAAAATCCGTTTGGGGACATGAAAATGATGGCAAAAGGTTACTTAGCCTTCTTTAGAGATAGTTGCATGTTTTCAAGACTTAGTAATGCACTTTAAACCATATCTTCATCAGCTCCTTTTGAGGATGCTGTTATATAAAATGCCCAGTACATCAGCTTAACAGTGTTGTGACAAAACATGCAATCCATTAATTGTTATTCAGCCTTATAAAAAAAATTGTTTGCAAATAGTATTGGTTCTGAAAATAACACACATTTCATTAAATAATTACAGTTTTTTCATTATTTGGAAAAAAGGTGATGGAATAAGGGACATTGATGTCTTTGTGAAACTAAATGAATATATGCATTGTTAACAGTTTCAGGTACTTACATTTATGTACCTAATCTGATGGAAATATCTCATGATATCATTTGAAAAATCTGCCTAAATATATTAGGATATAAGTGCCTGAGTTTTACCATTTCTGACAGTCAGACATGACCTTTTTCTAATTGCATATAAAAAGAACATTTAACATATTTTTCGAAAAAACATTGCAAGATGTTGGAAGTTCAAATGGCATTGCAGAGTAGGAATGACCCTCCTTCATCAGTACAAGGTTGTTTAGCTCTTTCTCTCCCGCGGCCCCACCCTGATCTCTAGCTCTCCCGATTTCTCTCCCCCGGCCCCACCCTGATCTCTAGCTCTCCCCCTTTCTCTCCCCCACTCCACCCCGATCTCTAGCTCTCCCTCTTTCTCTCCCCCAGCCCCACTCCGATCTCTAGCTCTCCCCCTTTCTCTCCCCCAGTCCCACCCCGATCTCTAGCTCTCCTTCTTCCTCTCACAATTAAAATGTGAAGAATTCAATAGGCTTTATCTGCATGGAAAGTGTTAACACATGCATTGCTAAAGCAAACATATAGACACCCTACCAACATTACAATATTACAATACAATATTATAATTTATGCAAATTAATAATAATAGGAAAAATAATGTCATCTCTGGACTGCAAGGTTGGCCCGTGACGACCTGTCTCTAATTCCTCTCTATGCTCACTGAGTCTGTACATACAATAGTACTCTCTCGTTCCTCCCCATCCCCATCTCTCTTTCTCTCTTTCACATTTAAATTCAAAATGCTCTATTGGCATGAAATTCAATTTGTATATATTGCCGAAGCGGTATAGTTCTAAAGCATTTCAGTCAATACAGTCCAATGCAATCTGGATGATGAAATACAGTTAATTTTTGCAGTAATCGTAGCCATAGTTATGGTAACAAGCACAACACTATTGCTCTTTTATTGTGTAATCTTCGCTAAACTAATTGAATTACATAAAAATAAAGCACATTGTGTTTTCTTAAAGGCAAAAATGGACATGAATTTTGGCTACACTACATAAAACTCATAAATTACATACACTGTTGTTTGTCATGAGAATTGTTTGTCATGAGAATTACATACAATGTTCTTCATGTCATGAGATCATGAAACTTCCCTCAGGCTATGACAATCAGACATCTCCAGCAGCAATATCTGCCGTTTCTCCCTCACCCAGAATAATTTCCAGCTTTATGCCATCACTGAATCTACACTTCCCCCACTTCGAGTCTAGCACATCCTCTCTCCTCCTACCACCATCTTCTCTCTCTTTCTCTCTCTGTCTCTCTGTCTGTCTCTCATCTCTCGTTCTCTCCCCCTCCCTCTCATTTTCATTCTCCGTCTCTCTCCCTGTCTCTCTCTCTCTCAGCGTGTCTCACGTGTTACCCCAGGTGTCAGAGCTGGTTTGTTCCTAGCTTGTTGTTTCTAATGTGTTGTCGTGTCTCCTCCCCTCGCTCTGTCCCAGGTGTCGGGTGCCTCTCCTGGGGAGAGGGAGCTTCAGAGCCAGGCTCCGGGTCTGCTTCTAGCTCCGGGGGTAAGATGGGGACAGACGCCCATCAATCAGCTCACACCCTGGGAGACTGACGAACCCCCTGCCAAGCAGCAGCACAGAGACACGGAACCGACAGGTACTAACACACTCTCACACACACGGACGCACGTGTGCAAACACGCCCACATCCATACACCGATAACACGCGCCCAACTCAAAGCAGCACTAGTTACAGCAATAAAAGCCTGCGCCGTTGAAATACATCCCATTCTAAGTGTCTGTTTCCTGAATACGAACGAGAACTTCAAACATTAAAAGGGAAGTGCAAATAATGGGTTAAGTTTAGCAGCTGTAGAAGTCGAGCTGCCGTAGTAATGAAGTGAACCCAGAACGGCTGTGCCCTGGAGCAGTCAATTTCGCTTCCGTTACGTCGCTCCCCTGGCCTCTGCCTCACGCTCAGAGAATGGGTCTAATTTAAGAACAATTCACAATCATATAGCCACTACACTTGCTCCATTGGAACCTCTCATAAGATGTATGCACACACTGAGGCAAGTTACGCAATGACTAGGTTTATCAGCTCTATGTATACAATAGCTAATGCCAAATACTTCCATAGAAAACATTTCATTTCTAGACTTCTTAGTATTGTAGTTTTGAATGCTGTCAGCAATCCTCATTATTTGCCACACTTTCAAATGCATCTAGAAAATGGACCATAATTGTATGTTATTACAGTAATGCCATTAAAATTGTATACTTATTGAGCAGTTAGTATTCCAGGTCTGTCCTGTGGTAGCTCTACGTGACTAACTTGAATAATGATCTGCTAAATGTAATTGACACAGTCTCAATAAAGACTTAATTAGATTAGTTGATTGATAATTAACCTGTCACAGCTAGGACACTGATTACATAGACACACTCAGAGGCAGAGAAGTAATACATTTTCTACAGAAAATAAGTATTTTAGCTCTTGTCAGCCTAGACTGCCAGTGGATGCGCCGACCCCGCTAAATATCTAATTTCTCAGAAACATAAACACTTTGCAAATGGAAATATGTTTTCAGCTCTCGTCTAATTGGGATACGCCTCCGCCATTTCGAAATGTCTCGTTTTTGAAACTCACTCTGTTTCGATGCAGATACTGTATCTTCTCTCAGCTCTTGCCTGTTTCGGAGTCATTGACCAATGCTTGTGTGCCACGCAAAGTCTAGTATGCTTGACTCATTTCTGAGGACGCGGTTCCTTTTGTATTCCTCTCGTGGAGGTGGGCTTGGGGGGAGCTTGCGCTCTCCCCTGCTGTGGACCCCGCGCGCTGCAAGGTAGGATTGGAGAGCGACACACACACAGGGACCGTGCTGTAAGTGGTATAGAGGTGGCTGAATGGTCCATAACACTGTGTTACAGGGGTGTGACCTTACTCACAAGCCCCCACCGCAAAGAACAAAATAACACAACACACACAATCTTGAGGTGGACAAAGACACACTCCAGCCCCAACCACAGAGAGAGTTTTCACCCATCTGAATTGCTGTTGCGTATTACCTCGAGTGATATGTCAAAGTGTGTGTATGCGCATGCACGCGCATGCATGTCTGGAGAGCGTATGTGCCTACGGCTGGTATTGGTAATGAAACCAGCGCCACAACACTTCACTGAACTGAGTCGTGAGAAACTTCCCTGCCAATTCTGCCATAATTAATCAATGCTTTGAATTAGAATGTCTCTGCAGTAGGTGGTTTGTAGCAAGTTTGTCTGGAAAAGTTCACTTTTGGCTCATGAGATAGAATAAGGGGGCATGATTTCTGAAGTTTTGATACTGATTTAACATATTTGCAATTTAATCAAAATGAGACCTCACCTGGTGACAATTAGGGGTTGATTGAGCAATTCACTAAATTAAAATAGAATTCATATAAAAGGACAAAAGGGCTCTAACGAAACAACCAACATTTCATCCTCGCTTATTTTAATTATGGGGTACGAGGTTAGCAATCAAGAGAAGCGATCCATTTAATGATGATGCGATTACTTTTTCTTTCTTGACTCAGTCCCGCTTTAAATGAAGTTTAGCTTTTAAATGCTGAATAATACCTTCATAAACAGTACATACATTTGTTTAAAATAATCTTTGTGTCATGTGCTTTATAAAGGGTTTATAAATATGACAAATGTGACATAAATTACTATATTAAATGTGACATTAGCCCACTGTTTCAAATATAAGCACTGCTTGCTTAGTAAAGGCTTGCTTAGTAAAGGCTTAGTAAAGGCTTTATAGATCATCCTCAGCTGAGACTTAGGCAGGTATTGATAGTGGTAACCAATGGTAAGATAGTGGTAACCATTGTAATGTATGGAATCACAGGTGTAATACATACATGCTATATATGCTACATGCTATATTTGAACAATAAGACCAGAGAGGATGGTATATAGCCAATATACTATTACATAGGCATGCATATGTTGGGCTGTCCTTAGGCATGAGGCATGCATACGTTGG
>JACXGI010001475.1:24049-47984 GCA_016801175.1 Esox masquinongy | reverse complement strand
CCCTGACATTTTCTTAGTTGCATCTCAGATCAAAAGCCATGGTCCGCAGAGAGCTTCCAAAGCATCAGAGGGATCTCATTGTTGAAAGATATCAGTCAGGACAAGAGTACAAAAGAAGTTCCAATGCATTAGATGTACCATGGAACACAGTGAAGACAGTCATCATCAAGTGGAGAAAATATGGCACAACAGAGACGATGAAAATACGAGAAGAAAACTGGTCAGTGAGGCTTCCAAGAGGCCTACAGCAAAATTAAAGGAACTGCAAGAATTTCTGGCAAGTACTGGCTGTGTGCTACATGTGACAACAATCTCCCCTATTCTTCATATGAATGGGCTATGGGGTAGGGTGGCAAGACGGAAGCCTTTTCTTACTAAGAAAAACATCCAAGTCCGGCTGTAGTTTGCAAAAACAAACATCAAGACTCCCAAAAGCACGTGGGAAAATGTTTTATGGTCTGCAGAAACCAAGGTTGAACTTTTTGGCCATAATTCCAAAAGGTATGTTTGGCGCAAAAACAACACTGCACATCACCCAAAGAACACCATACCCACAGTGAAGCATGGTGGTGGTAGCATCATGCTTTGGGGCTGTTTTTCTTCAGCTGGAACCAGGGCCTTAGTAAGGGTGGAGGGAATTATGAACAGTTCCAAATACCAGGCAATTTTGGCACAAAACCTTCAGGCGTCCGTTAGAAAGCTGAAGATGAAGAGGAAGTTCACCTTTCAGCACGACAACGACCCAAAGCACACATCTAAATCCACAAAAGCATGGCTTCACCAGAAGAAGATTAACGTTTTGGAATGGCCCAGCCAGAGCCCTGACCTGAATCCAATTGAACATGTGTGAGGTGATCTGAAGAGGGTTGTACACAGGAGATGTCTTTCGCAATCTAACAGATTTGGAGCGCTTTTGCAAAGAAGAGTGGGCAAATATTGTCACGTGTTTTTCAATTGAATTTTTCATGTTATAGGTCACATTAAAGGTGGAAAAAGTTCTGACATGATTCATCTTTGTCTCATTCTTTTACAGCACAAGAATCTGGCATTTTAACAGGGGTGTGTAGTCTTTTTATATCCACTGTATGTTGTACTGCAGGAGGGAACGCTGGTGTTAGAACATTGCAAGCCAATTATAATGGCCCTCAATATTAGGAAATTGGAATTGGCTTTCTGCTGGCTTTCTACAGGAACCAAATATTCCTCAATAAAAAAAACATGAGCATTATATAATATAACTTGAAAACGTAACGGTAACCTTTAACCATGAAACAACAACCTGTATGAACACTTTCAGTAGATTCTTGGGATAATTTATTACGCAATCGTAAAGACTCTAAATGAAATGATGTGGCACTTGCTCTACTACTGTATGTGACCCCACTGGGCATTAATAAAGCATACATAAATATATTATGTCAGTTGACGCTATACTTACTCTAAAGTGTCGCCCCTTCATCATCAATCATTAAACATACATTTCGTATGACACTGTACATACTATAATCTCAGGGAAAAAAGGTAATTCAACACATACCTAAGGATGTAACCGCAAATAAACACACATTTATCACTTAATTCAACAACCAAGTGAAATAAATAATGTAATAACTATGTCCTTTGATTTATTTTTTGTATTACAATCCAAATGAAATAAGTTTCAGGAAATACAGCTGTGTCATTATTTTGAACATTACGCAGGGTTGCGCATGGTTCTGCAATATTGCTTGTCCCTGATATCAAAAAGGAAGGATTCTTGCCAGTTATAGATAGTGCATGTTGGTTTCAAACAAAAGCTTAACCGGCTAACTACTGTAAATAGTTTGCTATATTTCATATTGGCTAAATAGCTAGTGCTGCTTTAGGAAGCTATCCATGGGTCAACAGCTTCAACTCACTCGCTAACTTGCTTAATCAGTACAATGGGTTGAGCTACAATGCGTGCAAAATTATTAGGCAAGTGAGTATTCTGATCGTATTATTATTTCTATGCAAATTTTCCAACTCCAAACCATATAAACTTGAATGCTCATTGGATTGAATCATTTTCAGGTGATATGTATTTGTGTAATGAGGGAGGGTGTGGCAACAGTGAATAACACCTTATATCAAGGTGTGCATAATTATTAGGCAGCTTCATGACCTCAGGTAAAATGGGCCAAAAAAGAGATATAACTGACACTGAAAAGTCATAAATTGTGAATTGCCTTTCATACGGATGCAACATTCTTGAAATAACTAAACTATTGAGGCGTGACCACCGGACAATCAAACGTTTTGTTGCGAATAGTCAACTGGGGTGCAAAAAATGTATGGAGAAATGATGCAAATTAACTGCAAAAGATTTAAACGTGAAGCTACCAGGAACCCATTATCCTCCAGTGCCACCATATTCCAGAACTGCAACCTACCTGGAGTGTCCGGAAGTACAAGGTGTCAAGTGCCCAGAGACTTGGCCAAGGTCAAGAAGGCTGAAAGAAGACCACCACTGAATAAGATTCACATGTTGAAGCGTATAGATTGGGCAAAGAAATACCTGAAGACAGATTTTTCAAAGGTTTTATGGACAGATGAAATGAGAGTGACTCTTGATGGACCAGATGGATGAGCTGTGGCCATCACTAATGGACACAGGGCATCACTTCGAGTCAAGCGTCAGCAAGGTGGAAGAGGGGTACTGGAATGGGCTGCTATCATTAAGGATGAGGTAGTTGGACCTTTTTGGGTTGAAAAGGTCCAAAAAAGGTCCAACTCAACTCCCATACCTACTGCCAGTTCTGGAAGATACTTTCTTCAAGCGGTGGTACAGGAAGACGTCCTCAGCATTCAAGAAGATCATTTTCCTTATGCAGGACAATACTCCATCACATGCATCCAAGTACTCCACTGCTTGGCTAGCAAGCAAGGGCCTCAAAGATGCCTGAAAAATGACCTGGCCCCCGTCCTTACCTGACTTAAATCCTATTGAGAACTTGTGGACCCTTCTCAAATGTGAGATTTACAGTCAGGGAAGACAATACACCTCTTTGAAGAGCATTTGGGAGGCTGTGGTTGCTACTTCAGCGAAAGTTGATCGTGAACAGATTAAGAAACTGACAGACAGCATGGATGGAAAGCTCATGGCAGTTATTGAAAAGAAGGGTGGCTATATCGGTCACTGAATATTTTTGAAAGGCCAGAAATGTTATTTAATTTTCATTTTGCGTTACTTATTTGTTGCACTTACTCTAAAAATTGAGAATAAACAAGTGAGTTGGAGAAATTATTTTTATAAATTAGTTGCCTAATAATTCTGCACACTAATTGTTGCCTAAAAATTGTGCACACTTATGTATTCCCCTGAGAAAGATCAAAACAAATGTTTCCTTTGTTAAACATTCAGGTTTGAGGTTCAATGATATTTTGGATTGACTGAGAGCATTGTGTTTGTTCAACAATAAAATAAATCTGGAGGAATATGATTTGCCTAATAATTGTGCACGCAGTGTATATTAAACAGCATCCCTTCCACAATCAATATTTTCAATCATTTCATGACTAAAGCAGTTGCTAATTTTGTATTTCTGTTTATCTAAGCTTGTTAGCTACCTAATGTTCACTAGTTGAAAGGGCAGGGAAATTATTGCACACTAGAAACAACATATAAAGTAATGAATATGTTATGATTGCCAGCTTGTGTACATTCAAAATCTTTAAAGGGATAGTTCATCCAAAATTCACATTTTTCTAAAAGTCCACTTACCAAGAGATAATTCTGAAGGCACACTGACAGGTAAAGTGAATAACACTGATAATCTCGTTATCATGGCACCTGTCAGTGGGTGAGATATATTAGGCAGCAAGTGAACTTTCTGTCCTCAAAGTTGATGTGTTAGAAGCAGGAAAATGGGCAAGCGTAAGGATCTGAGCAACTTTGACAAGGGTCAAATTGTGATGGCTAGACGACTGGGTCAGAGCATCTCCAAAACTGCAGTCCTTGTGGGGTGTTCCCGGTCTTCAGTGGTCAGTGCCTATCAAAGTGGTCCAAGGAAGGAAAAGCGGTGAACTGGCGACATGGTCATGGGCGGCCAAGGCTCATTGATTCACGTGGGGTGCGAAGGCTGGCCCGTATGTTGTGATCTAATAGACGAGTTACTGTAGCTCAAATTGCTGTAAAAGTTAATGCTTGTACTTATAGAAAGCTGTCAGAAAACACAGTGTATCGTAGTTTGCTGCGTATTGGGCTGTGTAGCCGCAGACCAGTCAGGGTGCCCATGCTGACCCCTGTCCACTGCCAAAAGCACCTACAATGGGCACGTGAGCATCAGAACTGGACCAAGGAGCAATGAAAGGTGGCCTGGTCTGATGAATCACGTTTCCTTTTACATTATTGGATGGCCATGTGCGTGTGTGTCACTTACGTGGAGAACACATGGCACCAGGATGCACTATGGGAAGGAGGCAAGCTGGCAGAGGCAGTGTGATGCTTTGGGCAATGTTCTGCTGGGAAACCTTGGGTCCTGCCATTCATCTGGATGCTACTTTGACACATACCACCTACCTGAGCATTGTTGCAGACCATGTGCACCCTTTCATGGCAACGGTATTCCCTGATGGCATTGGTCTCTTTCAGCAGAATAATGTGCCCTGCCACAAAGCAAAAATTATTCAGGAATGGTTTGAGGAACAAAAAGTTCAAGATGTTGACTTGGCCTCCTAATTCCCCAGATCTCATTCCAATCGAGCATCTGTGGGATGTGCTGGACAAACAGGTCCAATCCATGGAGGCCCCACCTCGCAACTTACAGGACTTAAAGGATCTGCTGCTAACATCTTGGTTCCAGATACCACAGCACACCTTCAGAGGTCTAGTGGAGTCCATGCCTCGATGGGTCAGGGCTGTTTTGGCAGCAAAAGGAAGACCTACACAATATTATGCAGGTGGTCATAATGTTATGGCTGATCGGTGTATAAAGCAAAAATATAGCAAAAAATATAGCAATAATATACTTAAGTGTAAACTAGCAGCAATTTAAAATTTTTGGCTGAAGTCAAAATCCAAAATACAAGTGCGCATGTCAAAAAGGCTCAGACGAAGGTACAGACTAGGATAAGCAAAATCATAAACACGGAAGGCAGGCTAGGATCAAATAGTGTTATGATGTATACACTTTCTCTTCCCGAAAGAACGTGTGGATTGATACAATTGTGAACAAAACTGACTGGTGAACACAGCAAGTACTCATTTATTTGAAATGAGAATTATATCGCGAAAATTAAAACTATATTTCGAGGAACACAACATTGTCATTTTCTTTGAGGTAAACAACACCACTAGTCTTAGTTTGGAATGTTTTGGAGTAGTTTTCCGCTTGCAATGCAGCTTTGTGATAGTGGGACAAACCGTTTCCATTCATAAATTTGGCGATTGTTAGAACAGTAATTGCAGACTGGGACAGAGCTGAATAATGGATTGTTTGAAAAAATGACTATGTGCCTTCAGGAATACCTCTTGGTAAGTGGTCTTTTAGATAAATATGAATTTTGGACAAACTATCCTTTTAAGTCTTAAAAGTCGGGATAGCCAAACCATGTTAAACAATGTTGGTTTGGCCCCTCTAACTTGAACAGTTTTGGATATACTGATTTAGGGTTAAAAACATACAAATTAGGTTAATCAATATAGTCATAGTCATTGAAGAGTTTTAAGTTGGGTTAGCGTAAACATGAGAGGAAGATGGTGTCATGTTTCTACCTTGATTGGTTCAAGAGATATTGATTTAAAGTTAATTGACACAAATTATGTAAATTTAGCTAATGCTGTTATAGTTGATAAGCATTTTCAACTGGTAGAGCCTAAACATGTGAGACAAGTTGGTTTCAGCTTGCAAGTTTGACTGTTTCAAAATATACTGTTTTAGAGTTAATGAACACTAAGAATGCAAAGAATGTTTAGGAATTTTATGTGGGGATAGTCTAAAAATGTAAAACAAAATTGGATTGGTCTCTCCAGCTAAAGAGTTCAAGAGATTCTGTTTTACGATTTGCTAACCCTGATTGTAAAAATGTGTCTAATTAATATAGACATTGTCTTTGAACATTTTGGAATTTTAAGTTGGGGGCCACAGTCTCGTCTGTCCTCCTTGGAGGTCTGGAAACTTTTAAAAAACGTTAAGATTTCTATTGGAAATCCACTCACAGTCTTGTTGAAGGTGGGCTTTGCGTGGTTTCACTCTTTCTTCAAACTGGATAGAACACATTTCCTGAAAGTTTTTAGTTCCTACCTAGGTTGCAACATATCAGAAAAGAAGCCCAAATGGACGAAAAACTTAATTCTGTTTTGGAAGAACTGTGCTCTATTCATAAGATGGGGCCTATAAAGCCATTACAACTTATCTGCTTAAATGCTGTTCTGAGAAAAAGAGATGTTTTGGCGTGCCTTCCTACAAGCTATGATAAAAGTTTAATTTATCAAGCATGGCCGACAGTCTGCGATGTATTGAAATTGAAAACGGACAGGTCATGCTGTATAAGCCCATCCCAAGCAATGCATTTAACTGGGTTAACGTGTTTTGAGACGTTAGCCTAAGCAATGAATTTGATTGCGTTAACGTGTTTTGAGACGTTACTGACAAAAACCTTTTTCCCATCCCTTTGCAACAAAAATCCTATAGGTATTCCCCAGGCCTAGTGGCATTCTAGGCCTGGTTTAAGAGGCTAGGGTAACCAAAACATGTGAAACACATTTGGTTTAATCTCTAGCTTGGAACAGAGATACTCTTCTAGTGTTAATTAAGGCTAATAACCCAAATTAGGCTAATTAATACAGCCGTAGTAGATAAGAGTTTGTGCATTTTCAGTTGGGATAGCCTAAACATATTAAAACTTGGTTTGGCCGTCTAGATTAAACGGTTCAAGAGATAAAGTTTTAGGGTTAATTGCCACTATGAAAGTTATACTAATTAAATTAGTCTGTCGCTTATAAACATTCACTAGAGAGGTAGTACAGCCTTAAAGCTTTGAAGTTTGTATTTTAGCTTGAATAAACCATTTTGTGCTTGATGTGTTGTTTATATGTGCATAATTTATAAGTCGAATCACTATTATAAATGCTGTATTCCAAGTTTGAAAGCAAATGGTTTTGATTATGCAGGGAACATATGGGCATATACAGCTCCGGAAAAAATTAAGAGACCACTGCACCTTTTTCTTTCCTTTCCAAAAAAGTCGAAAAGGAAGGATTTGAGTGAGGAACAGAAGGTTTAAAATTAAGAGACCACTGCAAATTGAGCGCTTCTGTTCCTCACTCAAAACTTTCCTTGTCAACTTTTTTGGAAAGGGAAGAAAAAGGTGCAGTGGTCTCTTAATTTTTTCTGGAGCTGTATATGACATAGTACATACAGTAGTCCTGACATAGGACTGTCATGTACAGGCTTTACAGCAATAGCGTTATAACCTGTTTCCAAACAATCCTAGAATGAATTCAAAATAATCATTTTTCAGCATCACTATTAAGTGCTCAACTCGTAGAGGCCGACTCCCAACAGGAAGTAATACAGTGACCTCAAAATCATAGCTAACAGGCTCCATCAGGCCTGCAAGTTGATTTCCAACACTCTGGTAATTTTCCCAGACTTCCTGGTAGGATTCCAGATTTGCTGTTATTTCCTCCATTTTCTAGTTCTCTCCCACCTGGGATATCTGGAAATCCTGGAAATGTTTGCAATGTTAACATTCAGCAACGTTATTGCAAGTCACTTCATGCTGGTTTATATTTACATTCCAACTAGTTAGAATATGCAACAGTTGGAATTTTCACTCGCCCAATCTGCAATCAGAATCATCGACATGGATAGAAAAACTAGACACCAAATACCAAAACCAGTTAGACTTGGTACAAGAAATATAACTAGCTGAATGGATTACTATAAAATGTGTGTTATTGATCTTTGTGTAGCGTAATCTTAATTATCCTAATAATTTTGTTTACTGAATAACTTTTTTTAAATCCACCGACCGTGGTTATCTGGACACTATTGAGTGTTAATTGTACACATGAATCAACACTTGAAATGTTACATTGAAATATCCACCCTAGACAATTGTCCGTTTTGTTTTTTTACGTCATGATAGATTCTAACCCAAAGGCGGAGAGTAGTCCAAAAAAACAGTGTAATAACTCCAGATGACAGAGGAAAGATGTGTATTTAGCTGTAATCAATTCTGGTGCCTCATTGAAGTTGTCGTAATCAGGAGAGGATGATATGAATATAATAAGACAATCTGATTTTTCTTACTCCGAGTGGTTTGAGCGTCGTTGAGAAGCGTAGTGATGAGCTAGTTAGCCTGAGAATTGATGGTCGTGATGCACCGGCATGCCCTCGGCTCCCGGTCTGGAAAATTCTCTCCTCAAACCATCCTTCTCTCTCTCTGTCCGTCTCGTTCTCACTTTCTCTCTTTCCCCAGACTATGCTGCATGGAGGTTGAGGCAAATGTCATAAATAATGTGTTTTAATCTTTGTCTTTTCTGCAGTGTGGTGTGATTCAGACTTCTTGTGGGGCAGGCTATTTTGGTTGATGGGTTAGTGTTGGAGGGAGGGAGGATGGTGGGGGGGGGGGTGTGGAAAGGAGAGGGAGGCAAGAAACGAGACCAGGAGCCTGATTTAGTTTCCCTCTTTTATAATGCCAATATGTCTTTTTCCCTGTTCCTAGAGATTTTAAAAAGTCTTAAATAATTGTCAGGTAGGAAAGAATAAGGGGGGTTCCGTCCTGTCTGTCCCTTTTAAATCTGTATTGGGGAGTATACTGATGCATACTTCAGGGAGGAGTGGACACAGAATTTATTTAGGGAGCGAGGGGAAGAGATAGGGAAGCAGGGAAGGATTGAATGAGAAAGCCAAGGTGACGTAGGCCGGATTGGAGCAATTTGAGAGCAAAAGCAATGGAGGCAGGGCTATATGTTGATGAGTTTAATCACTTGGGCTGTGATGAGGCTGGTCTGCTCTACCGGTTCTCACACTTTCCTCCATCTCTTGCCTCAGGGTAGAAACCACTGACGGGTTCACTGTGAATACATACACTTAGCCAGCCACATGGTAAACAGCTCTCATCATTGATACCACAGTCTGAATGCGTTCCCTTTGGGCTGCACGATCAGTATGTTTACTGTATTGACTCAGTCAATATGAGCAGTCATTTGTCCTGCAGTTTGTTTCGCCTAGCTAAAAAGAAACACTATTTGACGAGCTAATGTAATAATATTAAAACGGTTCCTCTCTCGCTTTCTCTGTCTGTCTCTCTCTCTCTCTCCCTTGTTGTCTCTTTCTTTTTTTTGGTTTCTCCTGTTCTTCCTTACTTTCTTTTATACATTTTTTCCTCTCTCTCCCCAGGTCCTCCATGGGTCCCTCCTGTAGCACCAGTCACTCAGTCCAGCCTCCTTCCCCACTCCTATTCCCTCCAGCCCCCCTCCTTCAGCCACAGTGTCACAGTCCAGTCCCCTATCATTGGTGTGACCCCCTCCATCAAGTCGCCCATGCCCCCTCACCCGCACCCGCTTTTGACTGCTCACTTCCAGCTGCCCCCGCACTCCACCGCCCACCAACCCCCCTCCATGGTGCTGAACATGCCCTCCCAGCCCCCCTATCCTCCGGCCCAGCCACCTGTCACCTCCTCACCCCTCTCCACGCCTTCGGGCCGTCCCGGGGGGGCACACCCAAGCCTACACAACCACAGTGTGATCGGGAACGGTCACCTGACACCTCACCCGACTCACCCTCTCATACAGCCCCCCGCCTTGCCTCTGACCAATGGGCAGTCGGCCCGGCCGGTCCCGCCCATTCTGGTGGTGTCCAATCAGGATGGTCCTAGAGGTCCCAACGGGCTGCAGATGCTGAGGACGGTGGGGATGGGGAAATACGAGTTCACAGACCCGGGTCATCCTAAAGGTACGACTGATTCACTCCCTGTCATGTTACGCAACACACCCAAAAACATACACATTCTCAGACACACAGAGGTTTGTACACGGAACAGTTTAACTCTGGGTAATGTGCGGTTTGTGCACAGATGTTTTTTTTACTTTTTTAAATCTGGTTTGCACAGGGAACATTACATCTCTTGGTAGGTGGTTTGTACAGGGAACAGTTTTTCTGTAGGTTAAGTGTGTTTTTCACAGGGAACGGCCTTTCTCTGGTTAAAGTATGGTTTGTCTAGGAAACTGTTTTCCTGTTAGTAAAGTGTTTTTTTTAACAGGGAACTTGTTTTTATCCGAGTAAAGTCTGGTTCATACAGGGTACAGTTCTTTCGTTTTTATCTGGGTAGCTTGTGTTGCCAGCAGTCCATAAACAACACTACAGACTCATCCTAACAGGAGGCAGTTAAAACACTATCTGAAACCCATGCCAAATCTCTACAAAGCTGCACCAAGGTCACAGATTGCACCCACGCTAGCACTCACATACACACAGACACACACCCACAGTCATAAGCACTTTATTCTGTTGTTACAATTGTCCTGCCACACCTACAGTCATACCTATAGGTAAGCTTCTTTAAAGCTTGGCAAACTCTTGTGTCGTCTGCGAGTGGGAGAGGGTGGCAATCCATGCTGCCTCTGTCGTGTCACAAATTGCAGTTTGTTAACCTTGGAGTTTGTGATTCAGTGCCAGAGACAGATGTTTTATATTCCCTAACCAATTTTCACATTTAATGAAGCTTTTAATCTGGAGTTTAGATTGGCTCCTTTTTCCAACTCATTTGATTTGATATTTTTTTTTATCAGTAGATCAATAGAACGTGTGCAAATGAGTTTCCAGATTGATGTAGAAAGCAATTGTGGCAGTCGGAGCAGAGGCTACCTGAGAATCATTTGAATGAGACCGCAGGTGGAATGGAGAGACGAATAGTGATAGTAAGCTTGAGTCCAGCAGCTGAGGTTCTTCTTCTGTTTTGTCTCCTGTCTGCTTAGATACAATCTGAGGATTGTGTCTGATACATTGTAGTTACTTCAGGTACTACACTAATATTGTTTTGTTATATATAAAATGTTTCATAATGGACTGTATATACTTTAATATTGTTTTTAGTCCAATAGCTAAAGCTAATCATAACCTGAGTTTTCCATCCAGAAGTACTAATGAATATTCTACTTTGCAAACAAATGGGTAGGTAGGTGCATATAACAATAAGACGTGATTGGAGGGAAAAGTAGTCTATGAAATATTCATCAGTTGAAATCGGCATGCATACTCCACAGTGGTAAAGGTCCCGGAGTAGCGGTGTGTCATTCAAAGCTGGGCCAGGAGCAGGTGTCAAAACACAGCAGAGTGTTTTTGAAAAGCCTTGTTAGCGCACCTGGTCGAGTGAACGCTTTTGGTGCACGTGTGACTCCGTTGTTCTTACCTGTTTCCTATTTGCTTTTTTTGTGTGTGTAGTCCACAGTTTTGAGTGTTTCAGCGTAGTGCTTGAGCTGTCAATAAGGACACACCGTCTGAGTCACTGACTGCAGGACGTCCCCGACAGCGTTTTGCCGTGAGAGCTAGCCAGCCGTCGTGTCCGCTCGCTGCTGTAGTCTTGACAACCTCCTCTCCCCCTCAGAGAGGAGGAGTGAGCCCCTCCTCCCTCCCCATTTGATTGCTGCACTGATAGACTGCCGGCAGAGCACTGCAAATAAGTCTCGTGTGCAGTTCCTGAGTTCCTTATCACCCCGCCTTGCGCTCTCTTTCTCATCGTAATGATTTCTCTCTTTCTGTCCCTTTCAGTGTGTCTGTCTGAAGGTGATAGAGACAGCACCATAGGCCCAGTATGTGTGTACTGCATGCGTATCTGTTGGATTTTGATGAGGCTGGTCTTTGTGCTGCTGTTTGTTAAACCTTCTCTGTACTATAGATACCACATTTGTTTTGTGGGTTTTGGCAGCCCTCCGTTGACTACATTGTGCTCCCTCCCTTTGCCAAGAATTACACCACCGTCTTTTCCTATAATGTTTGATGCGTTGGGAGAACACATAGCGAGGGATCTGAGACCATTCATCCAGGCAGAGTCTCTCTAAATCCTTCAGAGTCCTCAATCCTCACTTGAGGACTCTCCTCTTCTGCTCAACCTTCAGGTTTTCAGTGGGGTTTGGGTCGGGGGGCTGTAATGGTCATTGGAAAATCTTGATTCTTTGCTCAGTGAGACATTTTTTTGTTGATCTGGAGGAAAACTTCGGATTATTGTCCTTTTGGAAGATTCAGCAATCACACAGTTTTATTTATTGCTCTAATAGTGGACATTTTAATTTTTTATTTTCAACAAATTGGCATTTCAAAAAATTTATTTTTGCTTTGTCATTATGGCGTCTTGTGTGTAGATTAATGGCATTATGAAATATACATTAAGAATATAACAACAAAATGTGGTTATGGACTACTAACACTTTGGTGACGCATGTTTTTGAGAATAGTGTTTTATTTTATTTTTTTAAACTGTCTTTTTCCTTGAATAGTTTTACCTCATTTTAAGATTAGCTTCCTCTCATATTTTGAGTGTAATTTCAAGCTGATCAAACAACAAAGACATTATTTTGAGGATTTGTCCACTCTTTTTTACCAACTGGGCCAGTAATTCTGGAGGGCCCTGTATATTGCTGCACAGCTACCAGACACACACACACACACACACACACACACTGTTTCACTTCACTAACAGGTATGGATGTTCTTGCTTCAAAAACTGAATGAATTATCTACTTGGCCCTGTGACTACTAAATCAGC
The DNA here is from genome assembly GCA_016801175.1 of Esox masquinongy. NCBI lineage: Eukaryota > Metazoa > Chordata > Actinopteri > Esociformes > Esocidae > Esox > Esox masquinongy. The sequence continues at coordinate 35,252 of JACXGI010001475.1, read as the reverse complement.
TAAGTGAGGTTCAAGCAGCAACTTTGGCACTAGTCTCTTGGTTTCAGCAACGCTCACCAACGTGCACATCCTTTGTGTTCATTCAGGGCTACAGGGATATTGACAGACAGTGTTTCTGGCAGGACTCCTTTATGATGGTTTTCCTCCAGCTCTGAGGAAAGATTTATTTCGGTTTTTGTATGTCAAAGTGTTTCGAATTCACAGTAAAAAGAGTAGGCTGATTTGGCTCACGGAAGCATCTAGAAAGAGGTGTTATGCCCTGTGTGCGCCTTGTTTAAGTGAGCAAAAATTCCTTCTATATTACAACTGTGTGTGTGTGTGGTAGAGATACTTCAGCTCAGTCTATACCTAATATCATGGTGTTATACTGTCACTGATTTGACCCACGACTCATCTAACTGAACAACCATTTCAGACCATATGGCCTTTCACTGGCCTTCTCCAGAACTGGCTCACTTAGCCAACTTTATTTTACCTCATCTTTCTCAGTAGGAGAGAGTGAGAAAGCGAAATAAAGAAAACAAGTGAACGAGCGAGATAAAGACAACCGGTGAAAGAGAGGGAAGGAGGGGGGGGGGTGTTAGAACAAGAACGAGAGACCCTTGCGAAGAGTGACAATGACAGACGGAGAAGGACACCGAAAAGTAGCGTCTTCATCCAAATCCTCCTGGTGCGTCCCTTCAGGATGAGTGATGGTTGTGCGCGGCTAAGCTGATGACTGGGGCGTTACCTGGCTGTCACCTTCCTGTGTTTGTTGTAACCCGGCCGACATGGGTCTGAATGGCAAGCAGAGATGAGCTCCTGTCCCCTGACGGACGCAGCCATACAGACAGCCATGGATTTCAGATAAATAGCTAAGCACGCACACTTAGGAGGCTAAAACTGGGCATATCCTTCTGGCACGCGGACACGCTCGCTCACACACATACAAACACACAGACACTGAGGAAAGTATAATCCCCTTCATGGTTTGGTTTGAGTGTGCTTTATAAAAATATAACAAGGCCAAGTCGACGTTTGATTGGACGGTGCTATTTAGCAGTCAGTCCAGCTGTCACATGCAATGAGCAATCTGCACTTATGTTCCCCTCTTCCACGCACTCGGTCTCTTGCTTTCGCTGTCTCTCTCATTCACTCTCACTCTCACGCATTCTCACACGTTCTCTCTCTCCCCGACTAATCCGATCTTCCTCCAGATTTCCCCTGCCCATCTCCTAATCGCGGTGTTTGCGGCTGAGAACAGGTCCTTAAAAGACTGACTTACAGCGCTGGCCCCGGCGGAGAGCAGAGGAGGAGTGGGAGAGGAGGTGACAGGTGTAGTGACGGAGGAATAGCAAAAGAAGGAGAACACTGGAGAGCGGGTGACAGACGGACAGAAAAGAATAGCACCCGATCGAGTTGGAGAAGGGTGAGGAGAGGAGTGTAAATGGTGTCTCCAGCTTAGTGGGGGGCGGAGGAAGAGGGAAGTATGTGAAGAAAGAGTGGAGGATGGAGTGGGTGGTAGGTATGGTACAGTGTAGGAGGACCGGAGAGTGATGGAAAGGAGAGTGAGGAGAATGAGAGCGAGGACGACATCTGGCAGGTAGGCAGGCATGGAGGTAGGCAGTCTAGCTGCGTCTCTAGCCGGCGGGTGTTATCTGTGCCCTATAGCCTGTCAGTCTAGGCCTCTCTGCCCCCCTCCCTATCTCTTCCTCCTCTCTCTCTCTCTTTGCCATGACGGCTTCTCTGTCTCTCTTCCTAGATCTCTCCTTTCTGTATCTCTCTCACCTTCTCTCTCTTTACCGTGGCGGCTTCTCTGTCAGTCTTCCTCCATCACCCTCTCTCTGTCTCTTTCTCTCCCTCTTTACCGTGTGACTGCTTGTGTCTGTCGCTCCCTCCCTTCTTCTCTCCCTCCATATCTCTCCCCCCATCCCTCCCTCCGCATCCTCCACTCTAAGACTGGCCGTTGTGACTGCTCCTGCTGAGCGTTATCTTGAAAGCTGTGCGTGTGATTAATGAACGCTGCGCAGCGTCGCTGTGCGAGGTGAAAGATGGCGAGGGCCATGGTAACTGAGGAATGGGATAATGTATGGAACTCACGGTGAGGTGTCTCCCATTTAAAACACCCTAACGAGGGAGAAAAGAGCATGGGGGGGCGGTGAATGGAGAGACAGAACAGTTGCATACGTCACCCTGGTACTCTCCAGAGACAGGAGAGTTGGAATTGAACCTCAGGCTCCAGTCGGTCGGTCGCTCGGTCTGTTTGGGGGGGGGGGTGCGCTCAGCCCTGATACCGGGCACTCGTTGGTGTTTCCTGCAAGGGATCCTAAATGAGCTGCTCGATTCAATATCATGAATATCTGCCCGCTGTGTGGATTCGTGTGCCAAGGTTGCTCAAGAGAACTCTACCTTATTATCGCCCGGGCTTATTTTTCACTTGGCAGAGGCAGTTTGTGAACATAATTGGGTTTTCTAGTACATGGGTTGTGCATGATTAGCTGCCTGTACAGGCCATTACACTGGTCTAACTAGCTGGCTGGCTACATCCCGCACGGCCCCAGTCCATGAATCGTGGCTGAGGGACAGGCTAGCGATTGTTCTTCAAAAGAATTTGTGTTTTTGTCAACCTTTAACATCGTCAATGTTTCGCGTTACCAGATAACCCCAGTAAACATTTCTGCTGAGGTCACGGCAGTGAGTTTCGAAGTCGCTAGCAAGGCATGGCTGAGGTCACAACAGTGGGGGAAAAAAGCTCGCCTGGTACTTAGAAACTTTGCCCTGAAATGCGTTTGTGATGAACTGGACAGGAAATCAGATGTTAATCAGGAAGAAAGAACGTCATCAACAATGATTTTACATTCAACACAGATGATCAGGCACAACTTTTACCTGATAGTCATCTTCCTTTATGTTTCTCAAACTTTACAAAGTTCAAATTGAAGAGTTATTCAACAATATGATCAGACCATACTAGCTCGGAATAAGTAAGAAAACATTTGCGTTGAGTATGTTGTTGAAGAGAATGAAAATGTCTTCTCAGTCCTACTTAACTGGAAAAATGTTGAAAGTACAGTGGATATAAAAAGTCAACACACCCCTGTTAAAATGCCAGGTTTTTGTGATGTAAAAGAATGAGAAAAAGATAAATCATCCACTTTTAATGTGACCTACAATGTGAACAATTCAATTGAAAAACAAACTGAAATCTTCGAGGGAAAAAAATGGAAAATAAAAACAATAACAATAACTTCGTTCCATAAGTGTGCACACCCTCTTATAACTGGGGATGTGGCTGTTTTCAGAACTAACCAATCACTTTCAAACTCATGTTAAATAGAAGTCATTACACACCTGCCATCATTTAAAGTGACTCTGATTAATCACAAATAAAGTTCAGCTGTTCTAGTAGGATTTTCCTGACATTTTCTTAGTTGCATCTCAGAGCAAAAGCCATGGTCCGTAGAGAGCTTCCAAAGCATCAGAGGGATCTCATTGTTGAAAGATATCAGTCAGGAGAAGGATACAAAAGAATTTCCAAAGCATTAGATATACCATGGAACACAGTGAAGACAGTCGTCATCAAGTGGGGAAAATATGGCACAACAGAGACATTACCAAGAACTGGACGTCCCTCCAAAATTGATGAAAAGACCTGAAGAAAACTGGTCAGGGAGGCTTCCAAGAGGCCTACAGCAACATTAAAGGAACTGCAGGAATTTCTGGCAAGTACTGGCTGTGTGCTACATGTGACAACAATCTCCCGTATTCTTCATATGAATGGGCTATGGGGTAGGGTGGCAAGACGGACGCCTTTTCTTACTAAGAAAAACATCCAAGCCCGGCTGAAGTTTGCAAAAACAAACATCATGTCTCCCAAAAGCACGTGGGAAAATGTGTTATGGTCTGATGAAACCAAGGTTGAACTTTTTGGCCAAAATTCCAAAAGGTATGTTTGGCAACAACACTGCACATCACCCAAAGAACACCATAGTGAAGCATGGTGGTGGTAGCATCATGCTTTGGGGCTGTTTTTCTTCAGCTGGAACCAGGGCCTTAGTCAGGGTGGAGGGAATTATGAACAGTTCCAAATACCAGGCAATTTTGGCACAAAACCTTCAGGCGTCCGTTAGAAAGCTGAAGATGAAGAGGACGTTCACCTTTCAGCACGACAACGACCCAAAGCACACATTCATATCCACAAAAGCATGGCTTCACCAGAAGATGATTAACATTTTGGAATGGCCCTGCCAGAGCCCTGACCTGAATCCAATTGAACATGTGTGAGGTGATCTGAAGAGGGCTGTACACAGGAGATGTCTTTCGCAATCTAACAGATTTGGAGCGCTTTTGCAAAGAAGAGTGGGCAAATATTGTCACATCAAGATGTGCCATGCTAATAGACTCCTACCCTAAAAGACTGAGTGCTGTAATAAAATCAAAAGGTGCTTCAACAAAGTATTAGTTTAAAGGTGTGCAAACAGGTTATTGTGAGTTTTTTATTTTTCCCCCTTAAAGATTTCAGTTTGTTTTTCAATTGAATTGTTCACATTATAGGTCACATTAAAGGTGGAAAAAGTTCTGACATGATTTATCTTTGTCTCATTCTTTTACATCACAAGAACCTGGCATTTTAACAGGGGTGTGTAGACTTTTTATATCCACTGTAAATGTAATACAGTGGGGTTTTATGTATTGAAAAAGGGTAGCAGTATGTTTGGTAACCACTGTAATATATTAATTACTGTTTATCTGGGTTAGTGGGTGAGCCCTAAACCATTCTGTCTGGGACAGTTACAGTATGTTAATATCTTCAAATTTGTTTCTTAATGACCCCGTGATTAGATTAAGTTTTAAAACTCTCAGGTAAATACATCTTTTTACCTACTTGTCAAAATTAAATAGGAAGCAAGTTATCATTGTCTATAGGATCATTTGTAAAGTTTTTGTAAGTATGTTTTGGTGGTATTTTATTATTTTAATGTCATATTTTAATAACAGGATGGTAGGAAGTAGCGGCTTGGAAGACAGGTATGTCTCCCAAGGGTACAAACGTCTGAGCCACGGCACAAAGCCCCCCGTTGTGTGTGTGATCTGTAGCCTGGAGGTCAGACCGCTTTACCAGACCACGGCAAATCATTTGTACAGTTTAATGTATTTATGAGCTTGTCTGCATTTAAATTATGAATATATGTTTTGTCAAATTCTGTGACATGATTGCGTTTTAGAACAAAACCCCTGTTGTCCCAAAATGAATGGTTCATCCACTAATGTAAAATGCTAATTAGTTTTGCATGCCCGTGTTAGCCCGGCAAGCAAGGGTTGTTTTTTGAACATTATTGGTCCTCAATACAAAAATTTACTCCAAATGTCTTAATACAAGCTTTCCATATTAACGGAGCCGTTGCTTTATAGATCTATTGTGCGTTTGCATCTGTGATTAGGCACTAGATTATGCCTTAATATAGCTAGCTCTCTGAAATGACAACATAGAGAAAGAGACAGGGAGTTTGCTCCTCTCAATGTGGACATAAAATGCTGCACAAATGTTTTTAGACACTTTAGCATTCAAGGAAGGAATCATGTCAGAACAGAGTTGGGACATGCAACTTTAAATAAGCACACACATTGATTTATTTTGTACACGGTGGTGATGTAAAAATGTAATCACAAAGACTGCATTTAGTTTTCATTTGTTGTCTTTTTTTTCTCCTCCCCCATTCCTACAACATTTCTTAGTAAACCCCCCCCCCAAATTAATCCTGATATGGCTATCTTAAAAAAATCTCCCATTTCTGTAAAACCCACAAGCATTTTAATTAATTTTCCCGTTTACGCTACTGCTTATTTCACAAATGTTGATCAACTCAGCCAGTAAAAGAAAAGAACCCAGGCCACTGCCAAATGCTCCCAGTACTTCAATATAAGCCAGAGATGCATAATTTGTTATGTAGGATACAGCACACTGCCTCAGCTCTACACTCAGTCAACTGAGACAGAGTGAGAGAAACTCTAATGAATCTGCTTTGCATGATTAATCGTTTGAGCGTGGTGATCCCAGATAGGATGTTTGTGTGTGTCTGTGTGTGTGTTCGTTCATGAGCTTTCACGCGTAAGCGACTAGGACAGTCTGTCATTCCGCGCGCCAGTAGAACTGCTGTGGTAAAATCGCAAACTATTGTTGTCTCATCTGAGAGCTCAGGAAGTGAACTTGTTCAAATAGGTGGCCTTAAAGGGACAGTGCACCACACTAATTAAAGTTTTTCTGCCATTTGATATGAAATGTGATCCGAGGTGGAATCAGTATTCCACACGGTCTGTTCAGTAGCATCTGTGATACTGGCTGGTCAATCCTTATCCCGAACCAGTGGATAGTAAACCTCAGAAGATAAATCTATATATGTAAACATGCATACATTTTCTACAGCAAATAAGGTCTTATAAGTCCATGTGGGCAGGGCATATTTCAAATGCATTCAAATAGAATAAAAATATTGAAAGCAGCTGTAAATCATATTACCTACAATGCATCATACCGTCTGTGCTTCTGTATTTTGAATGTATCATAACATTTTGGGACTACAGATATGGATCTGTAACAAATACCAGTGATTGTTTTTATTGTAAGTCATTTAACAAACACTTATAGAAAGACTAATCACTCAGGGCATTCGTCTTAGGATGGCCAGGTGAGACAACCAAATATCAGGCTAGGGAGGAACTAGTAAATACATGTTTTCTCAGTAAACAAAACACACTTTTTTCTTGGATGGCTTCTCAGTTCAAGCACTATGGTCTTGTAGCGGATGGGAGCTTTGATTGGAAGCCAGCGGAGTGTGTGGTGGAGTGAGGTGACATGGGAGAACTTGGGAAGGTTGAATGCCAGGCGGGCTGCGGCGTTCTGGATAAACTGCAGCAGTTTGATTTCACAAATTGGGAGCCCAGCCAACAGACATTTCCATTTTTTACATTTCAGTCATTTAGCAGACGCGTTTATCCAAAGCAATTGCCTCAGCAATTCGGATTTAGCACTGTGCTCAAGGGGTGCAAGGACAGGCTTTTTTACCTTGTCGGATCAGGGATTGCAACCAGCTACCTTTTTGTTACTTACCCTAATCTCTAACAATTTAGCTATCTGTTTGTCAAGCAGTTCATCCTACAGAGGGATCTATTTGTGTTTGCTACAGACATAGAATCTGCTGTCTTGGGATCCCAATAAAATCCTCAAAGTACCTCGATTAGCACCTGCATCACTTCCTGCGTATGGAAAGGTGGTTCTCCACAGATGTTGTAGAGCATGAGCCTGCAGGAACAAGTCACTGCTTTGATGTGTGCAGGAATCACAAATAGCAAACTACTCCTTTTAACTTCGAAGCGTTTCTAGGTGAGCCTTTCCTTTAAATAAACAACATTAGCAAACACGACTTGTTCATGTAAACATTGACCTTCTCTGACATCCAGAGATAATAAGTAAACTCAAAAAATGAATACAGAATTCAAGTCAAACAACATTACTGCAAAGTCAATATGACTGTCTCACGCAGATAAATATGCAATTAGGTTTTTATTAACACGTTATATGAACACTGTTTGAATAACGATGATAGCCCTGATTAAATCAGCAGAGGTCGGGAGAAATGTACGACGTGTGGAGTGAGACTGTCTCATTTGGGGGGGTCAGAGCCGAGTTGAGCCCTGTCAGAACCGGGTTCTGTCAGATCGGAGCAGGATGAGAGGAGAGATGAGGAAATAAGAGGGGGATGGAGGAGGATGAGAAGATTCGTGAAGAGCTATATTGGAGGTCTCTGTCTCATGGCTGGCTGTGGTGGAGCCCAGTCAAACCGGGGCTAACTCGGCTGGGCATCTTCATTGTCTCAGTGTCCCCGAACGAGAACTGATGTGCGATGACTGGAAGATGACCTTCCTAGACATGGTGGGATAACAGGTGGTGGTGGGGGGGTTGGGGTCTTGAAGTGTGTGTCTGTTTGTGTGGAATTCCTCGCTTAGGGCGATTGAAGCGGACAGAAGCGTTAAGCCGGTGTTTGACATGAGAGGATACGAGACCGGATCATCGTCTGGGGAGGCAGGTGGAGGAATACAGCTCTGTGGGTGTGTGTCTGTCTGTGTGTGTCTGTCTGTGTGTGTCTGTCTGTGTGTGTTCTTTGTGGGGAGACCTTAATTTCATGACTGTTACAACACTTCTACAGGATTCTGTAGATCCTCTCTCCTCTCCCCACTGTATTCTGTATTCTTCCCAATTCCTCCAGAAAGATAAGCCCGAAGAACAATATCAGAAAACCATTTCTGAACCATCAGACTTGTCTTTCAGCGGAACGGCTAAGATTTCCCTGCAAGAAATTGGCCCGCATGTGAGGATCTGCGGTTTAGGAAGCCGCCTATTTATTGTGCATTTTGACTAGCAGAATCTTTTTCAAATAGCACCTCACCTCTTGTCGGAAAGTGTCTGAAAAGGGTTTCAGCGTCCTAAGTTGGGCAGTATTCATCAAGGTACCCATTTGACTGTCTTGAAATGCAGTGATCAGGATCATGTCTGGAGCATCTTTTTCCTGTTTCAGCTGCGTTCATTATAGTTCATTCAAAAGTGTGGAATCAGTGTGTTCCCATGACCTTGAGCGTACCCTTCTCGTGAAGTCCTGTCATGGCTTATTGTGGATAGAGACTCGCATATGCAAACAAACATCTGTTGTTCCAAGATCCTGTCAGTCATTCTGAATCATCAGATCCAAGCCTTGGGACTGCCAAGCCTGTCTCCGGACAGGAGAGGAGGGATGGAGCTGAGCAGACGGGGGATGTTTATTTCAGGGGTCGTCAAATGACAGCGGAGCTCCCGTTGTGTGAAACTGTCCCCTAGCTGGCATCTGTCCCGGACGTAGGCCCGGGGTGAATTTCTCCCGTTGAAGCCGTCGGCCAAAAAGTGGAACATGTTGTGCCCAGGATTTCCGTTAGCGCCTCTGGCCTGCGTTCAGGGCTGAGAGGCATGTACGCCCAGTCATACCTGGTGAGAGCTCTCCTCCCGCCAGCTGCCCGGCGAGGTGTGACGACACGGTCGGAGGGAAATAAAGCGCAGCCTTATCCCCGTTCATTCAGCTGTGAACCTCAAGTGCTCAGAGGGGAACCGCCTGGAGTGTCACGCCGGCATTTACCCACGTGAAATGTCCTCTCATTGAAAATACTCACCACACACCCACCCCCCTCGACCCCAGCTGGGTTTCTGGAACAGCCGTCGCTATTGCCAGAGAGGCCATTTGATATGATGAGATGAATTGGCAGGAGTCAGATGTTGATGTGTTCTATTGCTCATCAGCCTTGAAATAGGTAGTCATGCGTTATCTATAAAGGATAGGTTTGCCAGTGTTAAACGGAGAGAGGAGCTGCGGTAGGCATGCAGTCAATAGCTGATGACAAGTCAGGCTAATTCAAGTTGAGAGGGAACTAGGCTGGACTTAACAGCATGCAGATGTAAGAGCAGCAGAAATCGTGAGAAGACCGAAGGGAAAAAACAATTGCTTGTTATTAACTTTTAAATGGAAAACATCTTTGACAAGTCCAAAAGCTCGCTAATCAGTGTTATTAGATGGAAAATAGGTTTTAAAAAAACTTTTCCCAGAACTTTTTCACAAGTCCGATATTGCATTGAGGGTGTCTCATAAATGCTAATAAAGAAACTAGACTGTAGACTTTAATTGGACTGGACATTAATTGGATTAGATCAACTTCTCTCTCTGCACTCGAAATTCTCTATTTTTTCCCCCTAGATAGGAACAGTCTACCTTAGTTTTTCTTAATGAATCCTTGGGCCACATTTTTTTTCTTCGCAATTTCATTTATCATTTTCACTGCCCTCATTTATTAGCTTCACATTAAAGTGTTTTACCTTTTCTTTTCAGGACAACCAGGGCTACAAATTTCCGTAAGCAGTTGCATTTCATGAGTTTATCGACAAATGTCAAAATCAACAAAAGTGGTCTGCATGACCTGATAATGGATTTGAAAAACAAATTTAAAAAAAGTATACAAATTGTTTGCTCAGCCTCAAATGAATTTCCAGCTAGTCAGTGACAACTGTTTGGAGTTTGTAACGGCAACTGTTTGAGCTGGTGTCCGCAGATGCAAAAGAAATAGGTGTATCCAATGCTACCAGAGGTCTGTATCATGAACATGATATGTAAACGGGCTTTTAAGTCCAGGACACGCCACGCGTCAAACCGTGACAAACGCGTACAAGGTGGGGATCAAACATATTTGGACAATGATCGATGAAAACGTATGCGATAAGATGGGTTTACTATCCCTGTGGAGAAATGTTTCTGACACACACAGAACAACATAAACACGTAGATATAGATGAGCTCGATTATTCATCTTTAAGCTGCACTATGTTCATGTGCAGTCAGGACAGTCCCTACTGTGTTGTCTGTCGGCCAACCAGCTGGTCCCACCGGTGGTGGGTTTGAAACATTTCCAACTTGTACAGCCTCTGGGACAAAGGACAGCACGGCTCTATCTTTGTACCTTGCTAACCTATGAAAGATTCAAACTACTGATGAAAAGGTTGTCTGGTGTCCATCGGTATTTTGTGGGCCTTCAAAGCGGGCTACATTCCCGTCAATTGTCTACCGACGCCTTCTGCATGATCCCCCAGGAGATTGAAAGATTACAATATTTTTAAGCGTATTTCTCAGAGAGACATTAGCATTTCCATACCAACATGCCGGACGTTAAGATGCTTACGATGGAGGACTTCACTAGAACAGTGCTATTAAAATGCCATTAATAAAAGAGCATAGCTTCCTCAGAGCCTTTGTTTTCTTCTGTTATAGATCTATTCAGCTTTTCCTCCTCACCCTGGTGTAGACTGACCAGTGCTGTGTCATCAACAAAATAAATCATGTGCCTGCCTGGGTTGGAGCATTTACAGTCATGAGTCATTAGGATCTTCTGCAGAGAAGTCACACAGCCTTGGGAGGAACCAATCGTGGTAGTCCCACCTTGAACTGCTGGGTCCTGTTTGCTCGGGAAATCCTGGATCCACAGCGCCGATTCTTATCCAATGCGAAATTATAAAGTCTTGGGAGCCAAGGTGGTGGGCTGATTGTATTGAACGCTGAAGAAATATGGACAAATAAGACCTTGGAATGGCATTTCGCTTCCTCAAGGTGTTTGTAGATAAGGTCCAGTAACAGAAGGAGGGCATCATCACCCCCCC
>JACXGI010001475.1:0-23949 GCA_016801175.1 Esox masquinongy | reverse complement strand
ATCATCACCCCCCAAGCCAGCCTCATAGGTAAACAGAAAGAGGGCATCATCACCCCCCAGCCAGCCTCATAGGTAAACAGAAAGGGGATCAAGACGCTTCTAGGTAGATTGTTTTTGACAATCTTTTCAAAGCATGTAATAACCAGGGGCATTAAAAGCCCAGTGCAGTGGGAAAAAATTGATTTATTTGTTTTATATTTCCCGACTAAGAGGTTGAAATAATACTCATACAGTTTGGAAATGAGGATAACGCCCTTAAGGGATGTTGGAAAATAATTTCTGAAATGTCAGTCAGTTCAGGTGGAAGGAACTTTTGTCCTATTCGCTGATATGATCTTATTATAACAGATCAGTGACTTCAGCTGGGTAATGGGAGGTCTAGCCATCCTACCAGCCAATCAGGACTATACAGGTAAATATCTTAATTGTTTCTAACCCCTATACAATTGGAATGAGCCTTTCAATGACCATACGAGGGTAAAGGAAAAAAAATAGTAAACGTATTTGACTTTTGTTTTTATTACATGAACACAAAATTATTTATCATGTGTACATTGGCAATTTCTAAGTAGAATTTAGAAATTCAAAGACCGCTTTGGAGCTTTAATGATACCTGTGTATAATTACTTAGTACAGATGGGTTTGTTCATTTGGGGTTCACCAACTATAGTAGAGCTTTTCCATCACACTGGTACATGTTGCTGATCCAAAGAGGACAGAAAAATAAGGGGAAAATGACAGCGAGCTGCTCTTCACAGTGTTTTACAGCAGGACCACAGATGTTGTCAGCATCTGGGCTTTTGTATGCATTGCAACTTTTTAATGGTTTTCATGATACCTGATGACTGACAGCGATCCTGTATGTCACTTCCTGTGGAGCTTTAAGCTGGTGGGTCTCAGACCATAAGGAAACAAAGCTGTGAGCAAACACCATTAAGTAAATTGGCAATTTTAATTCCATCTGCTCCCCACAGAGTAGTCCTTGTGGAGGCCATGGTCTTCTCCACTTTGAGTGTGTAAGCGTCTTTATCCATCTGAATCTTATTTAGTACCACTTTCAGTATCTCAGACACACATTGTTTATGGTCATTGAGCATTACTAAATCGACGCAATATTTGTAAAAGCCTGACACATGGACATTGGCTATGATGTTGAAGTGCAGACTTTCAGCTATAATTTCAGTGTATTTTCATCCATTTAGGACAGTTTAGAAATGACAGGACTTTTAGCACTAGTTTTCCCCTAGTTTTATGGAATATAAAGTGTTCTACAGTTTTCTACAGTTTGTGTGTTAAAGTAGTAAAAAGTCTGGTATTTGGTGCAGTATTCCTTGCACAGAATGACCACTTCAAGTTTGTGATAAGACAAACTGTTTTGATGCATTTGCCATTGAATTTGGTTGACAGAGAATACTATCTCAAATAACTTCTGGGAACCCAAATTTTTGGGGTTGAATTTCTTTCATTCCCACTCCAAATGTAATGTTAGTCAGTCTAATCATTCATTATATTTTCATATTTTTTAAAAACTAAGCAATGATTAAATGTTCTCTGTATTTTTATTATTTTTATTTTAAAAACCATTGTGTATTGTCCCATACAACAATTACATTTTAATAATTTAGCTGACTATCATACTGTACATTATTGACAGAAAAATTATTGCATTTTCTGCAGGTTGGAGGAGAGGGAATGAATAAGCAAATTGGAAGATGGTAATGATTAAGTGGCCAGGATGACATGAGGGCCAGATTGGAAATGATCACTCTTCATTTTAAACTCAACTTTTTTAGGCCCCATTGGAGTTCTGCTGTAGCGACCTTAACTTTGAGTATCACTGAAGTAGTTTTAACATATAATCTTTCTCTGCCATTCAAATCTGACGATACAACTCTTTGAGGAACCGTGGCGATGGCTTTCTTCCTAACATTTGAACTTTTTAAAAGCGATTATCATTTTTGACCATAAGTTAGAAAAAAAGTCTTCCTATAATTACTTAACATTCAAATGTAAAACCAGAATCTTTATTTCACTACTGTAAAAATACTTAAGTCCTACAACTATTAACTAAATAAAGCAAGTCCCACAACTATTTGTTAAATTACTGTCTTCCGCAGTACACCTTTTTGTTCTTGCCACAGATAAGTACACCTAATTCAAGTACAGCTATTCTATTAAGCATATTTCCCTTGACTCTTAGATGTACTTTACTTCTTAGTTCTTACTTGAGCTGTTCTACTCCAATGTTTCATAGTCAGACCACATCTCGCAAGTCGCATGTGGCTGATCGACCTTGCTTCAAGTTTCCAATAAAGTATTTTATTGATTAGTGGATAATCTGCAATCATTTTTACTGCATGAGGACACCATCCTATACTGTTAGAACTGTTAGATTGTCTCAATGAAAATGATGGAGTTTTATTCAAGACTGACTTTTCATATGTTTATGGCAGTAATATTCCATTATCCTCTACTAAAAGCTTTCAGAATGCTTTTAATTGCTGCGGGGCAAAGACATTTGTATGCATTAATGATGATTATAATGATTATAATACAGTAGATTGTCACCATTCCCCAAAACCCCAAAAATACAGACAAATTCTCACCGCGAGTGAGTTTATAATGCCATTGTTATTTTAGATTATTATTGATGAGAAACAGCGCTAGGTGATCAGATGCTATCTATAGGAACCACAGTAAGTGACAGACCTCTTACAATTTCCACAGAGACGGTTCTTCCTCATGCCTTGGGCTGTAAATGTAGTAGTCTACGCTTTCACTCATGGAACATTCATTGCTAGAGGCATACTAAGGACCTTGGGTTGAATTGGGCAATCACTTACTGCCGTCGGAGGAACATACAGACCCACGGTTCCAGTTGAGAACACTCTTAAAGTGTATTTAAAAGTCTCTCAGACAGCCGGTACATTTCAGAAACAGTTCAGTCACCTTCATAATCCTTCTTTAATGCCCGCTGAAAGTGTGCCGGATCCATGGTTGTTGGAATGGCAGGCTAACCAGTCAGATGTGTATTGGCTCGGAGACGTTTAATCTACAACTTTGTACGCTCCACTGAGAGAGCGGCCAGACAAACCTGTACCACCTCACCCCAGTATTGACCTTCCTGCCAGTACACACATAAACACACGCTTAAAAAACACACACACACACACACACACGCTAGCCATTTTACTTGGACATTGGCTGTTCTTTCACACTCTCAAACACGCATACGCCCCTGTTGCACCAACTTCCACACCTTCATCCTCCAGTCGGTTCACGTCTGCAGTCACCTGGGGACCCTGACCTCAGCTGTTACGGCACGCTCCTCAGCGCCAGCAAACACAACCTGCATCTCGTCACCAGGGAGAGGAAGGAGGGGTGAAGGTGGGATTGGGCGTGTGTGACAGGAAGGCTGTTGCCTCGGTCCCCATTAGGGTCTTATAGTCTGTTTGATGCTATTAGTGTCCTGTTTCAGTATGCTTGCTTAAAAGAAATGATATGATGTTGGTGTAACACTGCTGGTGTGTTGCTGCTAGCCTGAAATCAACTAGTTAACAGTGTTAGTTCCCTGGCTGGAGGTGTCTACATTTCACATGTTGGGCTTTTTACCTGTCACTGTTATTGTAGCGTTTGCTGCTCCTAACAGAGACAGAGACTGACAGAGAGACAGAGTGATAATACAGGAATAGATACATAGATTGAGAAAGAAAGAAAGAGACAGGTGGAGAGGGAGACAGACAGAGAGAGACTGATAGATGGGGAGAGAGAGAGACAGAAGGGGGAAAGAGAGAGACGGAAGGGGGAAAGAGAGACAGAAGGGGGAGGAAGAGACAAGGGTGGGAGAATGACAAAAGGGGGAGAGAGTGACAAAAGGGGGAGAGAGAGACAGCGAGAGAGACACAAAGATTACTAAACTATACCTTTACCATCCACTCAAATGGTAATACTCAGTGTTTGATGTAAAATGCCAGTACAGAGAAGGTAATAATCGTGACTCAAATCCCAATTTCTATGCCATGATGTTATAGTGTTGCTAAATAACATGATCCCCACACTTTGAAAGTATGAACATCCTAGCTTCCGCCAGGGTTAAAGCTGTTTCCTAAGAATAGGTCTTATTAAAGAAGCATTATTCAGTATTATGAATAAAGGAGTTTTCTATGTGCTAACAGCTTCTAAATTGAAATGGTCAAGCCAAGTTTTTTTATTAAATGTGTTCTGCCATTGTATTCTTATTATTATTTGTGTGTGTGTGTGACACACAGTAAGTTAATGTTTTAATTGAACCAGAGAATTATAGTGTTTCAGACCCTGTACTCTAATCACTGTCTCCCCAAACATGGTTATCTGCATTAGGGTGCACTCATTGTTGTCCTATTGTTAGGGATTCTGTGCGTGTCTGTGCACTTTCGAGCGCACACTCGCATGTGCATGTCTGACAATGACATTGCCGAGTGCGAACCATTCGCCCTCCAGAGTGGTGGACAACAACAGATCCTTCAATAACACTTAATAATCTGTAGCAGGCGTAGTTCATTCCCACCTATGAGTTGTCCTTGGTTTCAGCCATGTTGCCCTGTTGTTACGGTGGGGAGAGGACACGAGGCCTTTTTGGATATTCTCTCTCTCTCTCACACTGTCTTTGATGTTACTCGGAAGGGATGGCAGCTCCTGTTTCCTTCCTGGCCCTTACTGTCCCTCAGTCCTGCTAATGAGCGGCGGAATACTGTGACACATTGACCTGTTGGGCAGATTGTACATCGGTCATCCGGATTGCCGGTCACGACACCCTCAGCTCTCTATTCCACTCTCTAGCACAAAAACAAGGCTAATGATATCCTGCCATGCTGTCTCTGTACGGCTCCCTATAACTTCCTGCACCACCTTAAAGTTCCTCACCCTGTCCTGAAGCTCCTTACACTGTCCTGAACCTCCCTATGCATCCTTAAAGCTCCCCTACACCTTCCCAATGCTCCATAACATCCCACCACCCATAGACCTCCGTGACGCTCCCTTTCAACTCCATACACCTCCCCACACACCTGCTTCTTACAGATCCTTAAGCCTCCCTACACCTCCTTATGCCTCCCTACACCTTCCCACATACCTCCTGCTCCTTACAGAACCCTAGACCTCCCTACACCTCCCTATGCCTCCCTACACCTTACAGCTTCCTACAGCTCCCTGAAGCTCTGTTTGTTTGTGTTGTTGGGTTTATTATATAGTTTGTCTGACTGCTTTACTGCTGCCCTGTGCACTCTGCAGTATATCTGTCTCTGGTCCCCCAAGGGTATGATATAAGACAGATAGGGAAGTGGCTGACGGCCTGAACATTAGTTGACTAGTGGAAGCCGTTGTGCCCCACCTGGACAGCGACATAAATGTACACTTTTGGGGGGTTCTCAATTGAGAAACGCGGGGCAGTTGCGTGTGGTGCTGCATAATGTACACAAAGCCCACTCAGTCTCTGTCTGTCGGTTGGGCAAGGGAACAATGGCCCCACAGCGAGTCCCATTTCACAGCTCCCGGGAGACATGGTCCTCTCTCTGTTTTTCTCTCTCTCTCTCTCTCTCGCTTCTCTCTCTCGCTTCTTTCTTTTCCTCCCCTACTCAGTCCGGGGACAAGACCGCTGAGGATTAGCCGTTAGCCCCGGCAGAGCTGAGGAGAATAAAATGTCCTCATCATGGACTATTCTCTAAGGCAATATTGCCACTGGATCCAGCACTACCATGGATTCCTGGACTTTCAAGGGTCTCCGCACTGGTGCCGGATTATTGGCCTTGAGTAGGTATGAGTCCAATGACAAGATGTCTACGAAAGAATGCACTAAAGATAATGAAAGGGTTTTATACTAGTAGCAACACTGACTTGAATTGACAACGTTCCTGCTACCATGAAGTGGACGTAACTTTCCAAAAGAAATAGAATTTGTCACTCGTACGGTTGTGTTACGTCTTGTCGATCAGCCTTAATGTATGTGGACATGCACTCTAATCAGAGTGAATACATATTAACTTTTATTCGCCAATTGAATGGAACACCTGGGCCGTTGTGTTTAGTTAGATTTAGGATGCGAATGCTGTAGGCTCTCAAGAACCTAACTCATGTTTTTCCTCCAAGGGGCCTTTTCGCTTATTCCTTGCATTCGTAGTTCTGCCGGAACACACCAACCGCCTAATATGATGGATGTCGTTTTACTGGGATTGGCTGTTGTCTGTCATCTATATTTGACAAGATGGGCAAGGGCTTTTCCCAGGATGGTTAGTTAGAGTCCGTTCAGGGCAGCTGTGAGCCCTGTGGGTGCAAGCTGGGTGTTATGAGTCACCTTCCAACCAGGGTCGATTGAACCCGTCTTTTTGAATGAAGAACATTCATTCATTCAAGAACATCCCATCCACTCTCTCTGAACAGCCAGCCAGTAGAGATGTTTCAGTGTTTTATACATTTGGGGACACAAATTGACAACAAGCTGAAATTTATAGGGAATGCGGACTGTATTTTCTAAAAAGCAAGCCAGCGACTGTTTTTAATCAGGAAACAAAATGCTGTCTGGTATGGAAACCTGGGCATCAAAAGCAAAATCTAACTGAACAGAACAGTCAACACAGCCGGAAAAATAATTGGACGACCGCAACCTACCTTGAGTAGCCTTTTTCAAAAGGCAACCAAAAGAAAGGCATTAGCTGACATTAACGACCCCTCCCATCCACTATACCCCCAGGTTGAAGAGCTTCCCTCTGGACGGCGCTACAGAATGCCCATGGCCAAGAAGAACATATTTAAACATTAATTTATCCCTTGTGTTGTGGGACTACTGAACACATCTCAACTATTTAAATGTACATTCTTAGCTTCTATTTATTTATTTATTTTTTATCAATCCAGGCTAGGGTAGTGGTTGACTCTGAATGAATATATTTATGTATTCTTAAATGAATGTTAAGATTGTTTTTTTCTAATATATTTATAGTCTTAGGTTTTAACTGAATTATATGGTTGTGTTTAATGAGGAACTGATAGTTTTAATGTGTGAGAATTTTTGGGATGTGCTTGTGATGTCAGTGTGGTGGTGCCAAAGAAAAATGTCCATCCTGGATGTTGTATTCTATTCTTCTATTCTCTATTCTGAACTATGGTTCTTCATTCCCCAGCTTGCAATGAGCTTTATAGAAGTCGATTGGACACGGCGTATCACACTTTGAAACGCAGGCATCTACTTTGCAGTACTGGCAATGTCTAAACAGCCATTGTGAGCATTTCTTCAAAACCGTCTG
The DNA here is from genome assembly GCA_016801175.1 of Esox masquinongy. Lineage (NCBI taxonomy): Eukaryota > Metazoa > Chordata > Actinopteri > Esociformes > Esocidae > Esox > Esox masquinongy. The sequence goes on along the minus strand of JACXGI010001475.1, from coordinate 16,672 downwards.
TTTTAATACCTTATTGATCGCTACACTAACTGTCACAAGGTGACGGCGTGGGTTGTCAAGTCAAATCGCAAGTGTTGTTGGTTTATCTGGTGTTTTCGGTTGTTGGGCTGAATTCATAAGTTATTCTTCTGTTAGCTAGCTAAATCCTTATAGTATTTGTAGCTTATCTGTTTTTGAAATTTAGTTCAATACCCACTGCCTTTTTTCAAATGTCCACATTTCCCCCAGATATTGGCCATTGTGCTTCCCGTTAAATCCCCCTCACTCTACGCCGGAGCCTTTTTATCCATATTTTCTGCATGCACAAAGAGCTTTTGGGTGAGGTCCAGATTGGGAAAGCTTTGTGTTGTGTAAAAAGGTCTTTGTGTGCATTTACAGTGACCTCTCTCCCCTCTTTCTGCCTGCCCTGCTGAGAATTTGTCTTTGAGAACTTATTTGAGATTGGCCTGTCTATTGATGCATTTTCTGGTCTTTTGTGCCAGAAAAGAACCATTTTGACAAGTCTTTTGTTCGGCCCTTGCCTTGTCAGTTTTTCTAAATATATTGGAAATGCACTTGTTATTGAGGTTTCCCCTCCCCCCCATTTGGCTAGAAGATGTGTTGGTGTTGTTGTTTAAGAGTCCTCATTTGACCGAAACTGCAAACCTTTCCATAATTTTATACTGATTAACATTAATATTTTTCTGTAATTACACCATTATTTTCATTATTAATGTTGTTGTTTTTTTGTTGTAAAATATGTTGATTTATTTTTCAGTTTTTGTATCGTTGGTAATCACATGTAGAAAATATTGCTGCTGAATAACATGTCTGCCAACGAAGTTTCACAGAATTTAAATTTGCTAGCTTTGGCTAATTTGTCTGGAAAGGATCTTTACTGGCAGAACTGGAGCAAAATGGACAGCTGGAATTAAGAGTTAACACACTGGTAGAAAAACATTGAGTTGTACCCTGCCTAATTTGCCAACTTTGCCTACAAGCTGGAAGTCCAGCAAGCAGTACTCCAGCGTAGTCTTTCACTCAATACTAGGGGAAAAAAATAATAATAATTGTTGCAATTATGTTTTAGACTTGTTTCTACTTTAACAAAACAAATGTAACTATCAAACGGTGTTGCTATTGATGATTTTTTTACACACTTCTTTCATTTAAGCATTCATTTAAAATTATTTAAAATATCTATATTACTTTACGTAAAGGGGCACATTTGCCCTTTGTATTATATAAAAATTGCAATATAAAATGAATGTGCTAGTTGACCATCCATTCTATTTATTATATTTATGTATTTTAATGTTAAAGTGCTGCTGGACCTTTTATGAGTTTAAAATAATGTATAGGTATCCTTCTATGATTATTCATGTGTCTTCCATATTTTACACATGTATATATATTTATGGAAGAGACAAGATTTTTATGAAAAATTTAATGTAGAAAATAATGGGGGGATAGATTTGTGAAATTTAATTTTATAAATGGAATTGGAAATGAAGCATACCTGATAACTAACAGCCAGTTTTCTTTATTTTCGCATTTCAGTATATTGATTAATTTTATTTAATAAAGCCTATTCTATAAAGTTCTGTATTTTGATATCTAATTGGTATCATTAGACATTTTAAGGGAGGTAAATACTTATATTGCAATCAAACAAATATATTGCAATCAAACAAATATTAATATTATTTAATAACAAATATTATTAAAGCTATTAATCACATTAAATTGTGTAGTCAATCACAATTTTGTAATTGACAAACATTCTCATTTTCCATTTAAACTAGCAGCACATTGAGGTGACAGCATATGCGCTGAGATAGAAACAGAACATGTTCTATATCATAATGTTGTTAATGGTATTTTCACTTTGGATGCAAAGAACAAGGACCTTTTAAACCTTTCCAAGAATGTTGTCGAAACACCAATCATCTTTACTGTTCAAATAACTTCACACACATAGGCCTTCCTCCCACACCCTCTCAATTTCACTCCCTTATCAACCTCAGATGTCTTACATTATCTTTTTTTAATTCTTTCTGTGCTGTCCGCAAACAGATAAAACGGTCATTGTTCAAATGATCAACTTCTTAACTAACTAGTTATAACTAGCTAAATATTGTTGTTTGTTTTTCAAAACATTTAGGCTTCTGAGTAACTAAAACTGCCCGCAACATTAAAACTAACAAACACTCAAAATATTATTACAGAATAATAAGTCATAGCTCAAGGTTTTTGAGCGATGTAAAGGCACAACCATTGACTCTCAGTAGCCGTTTGTGTAAAAAAGTAATGGTCAAACAAGGGGTGCTTATTTTATCAAATCGTTGTACTACTGTGTTTATGTGAAATTAAAGTGTTTTTTATTTGTTGCATATCCCAATTCTCCCTGCAATTATACACTGGGCTCAAACCAGTGATCGTCTGATCACAATCACACCACCGTCCTTAAAAAGAAGTGCTGATATTTGATGGAATGAAAATAGACGTAAACAAGAGATTGTTATAGAATTTAATTTGTAAACCTTCTCTAACATTCTCTCACTTTGGAATTGGGTTGTACAGACATTTTGCAAAACATTCTGCAGAACATGCTCATTCAAATTATAGGAAAAATGCTGCGTAGTTTAAGAAATATTATTGAAAAATTCAACACTTGCATAACAAGAATTCACACCAATACATATTAGAAACTTCTTTAGCTTTAATTCCATATGTGTATTTTTCTCTGAAAGCTTTGCACACCTGGATTCACCAGTTTTTGGATGATGGCTAGTCAGCAATTTTCAAGTCCAGATTTTATATCCCCTATCAGGATGCAGCCACCACCATGCTTGAAAATGAGGCATTTACTCTGTGATGTGTTGTTTTGGACTTGTCACAAAGATTACTTCAGGACAAACTTTTCTTCTTTTCACTGTGCATTTAGGAGTTTTGTGTGGAGTCACTACAATATTGTTGATCATCAGATTTTTGCCATCACAGCATTTGAAGTCAAGGGCAATTTTAGCCAATGGCCTCATGGAAGGTGTTTCCTTCCTATCCTGCAGCTAAATTCAGAAATATGGGTGGTTAAATATATAGTGCAGTGCGTGAATATTAACTTAATACATAAAGAGATTTTTATTTTTGGATTTACCTTCACCCCCATTTTTCACAAGGCTTTTAAAAAGCTCCATGGTCTTTGTAGATGGATCTTTGCGTTTAGATAAATACCTTACAGTTGTTGTAGGCATGGGGGACAGATGAAGGGGTAGTCAGTTAAAAATAAGTGTGAATCCATGTAACTTATTTAATTTGCTGAGCCAACACTTACAGAAACAAAAGGGGGTGAGTACATACAAAATAAATATATTTCAGTTAATCCTTTATTTTATTATTTTGCAATAACATGTATAATTTTGTTTTCACCTTAATATTATGAACTATTTTGTTTAGATCAGTCACAGAAAAATTGAATTGTGAGCTACCGAATAGCTACAGAAAACAGACAGGAACCAAGCAGCCATGCTGTGCATATCAATATAACAACAGCAACTCTTGAATGCATTAGATTGCTTGACTTGCTACGTGAAAGTTCATCATTTTGCTCCAGAGACATTGGCCAGGTGTTTAATAGCCTAAAATTGGTAAGGACTCTGGAATATTGCAAATACTAAAATCTATCAAATCAATGCAGGTTCTTTATTAATACAGTCTTACAAAAGGTATGGTGATAAATAGTTTGTGAGGTAGATCATATGAATTACGTGAAGTTACATTTACTTTATGGATAACATGCTTTCCAAATGCTACAGTGTTTTTCCAAAATTGTCATCATTCATATTATTTAAAACGATCTGCTGGTAACTTACCGTGTTGTGTACGGTAAATTCACTAGACTTACTTATATTTATTTATTTTACATTTATTCCCGGGAGGGCTACTTTGTTGTTCCTTTAGTCGCATGCTTTCTTTATTCATATGATTCCTATAGATGTAATTCCTGAACTAGAGACTGTTTGCAGGCCATAGAGCTTTGTTAAACCTTACATATCTGCTGCGCACAGGTGTTAGTTTTCAGGTTCAATGACCTCTGTCTGTAGTACGCATTTTTCGGATTGTTACGTTCAACTGCATGCTGCCATTCATTTGCTTTTGACCTACTTCATCTACTATAAATGTAATTGTCTTCTGTGCATTTGTATGGATTACTGTACACTTGTTTGACTACTATGCATTTGTTTGGCTGTTACAGTTTGGATTTCGGTGTGCATTAGTAAAGCTTGAATTAAATGTTGTCGCTCCAGATGTAGAAAGTATGTCAAATTTCAGTACAAAATGGCAGGCGTTCAGAGACCCATAGAATAAAACGATACAACCCTAAAATGGCTCCTGGTTTTGGCAGCCAGTGGCATGCTCCACCATCTCTTCCCACTAGCCAATCACAGACGAGATGTATAATGAGGCCTATTCTACAGTGCAGAGTACACAGAGCACTACTGTGAAGGTACGTGTGCACAGTATTGGCTGGTTTACCCGTGGCAATGTTATGGTAGTGTAGGGTAACTAGGGTCAGCAGCAGAACTGGCACATTGTTTATGTATTTCCAAGTAGCTCCTATAAATATAATAAGCCGTCTTTTAGCATCGTCGGGACAACAAACAGCCACTGTGGTTGGTAAAACTCTGGGAGGATCTAAAGAGTGCGTGGGTAGTCTCCTTTCCTCTCACGTGATATTGTAGTGTTACAAGCATTGATATCTGTTTGATCTGTCTGTGACGGCTCTTTGTTACCGTATCCGTGCTCTTATAGAGTAATTCTCAGTGTATTCCTTTCAGATGTGGCACCACCACCAAATCTGGGGTGGTGTAGTTTTTCCTTATCCTAACCAGGTAAAACTCTGGACCTTATACATGTTGACGTGACTGGAAAAGGTTTAACGTTGGCTATGATGGGACTTTTTTAATACTCAGGTCACATGATATTTTGGAAGTGCAGCAACCTCCTTAATAAAAATAATATTTGAAAGATAGACTAACAGGGAGCTTTTCTGTATACAGAGAAGCATGATTGGACAATATGTGCAGTAACTGTGATGCAATGTTAATTTGGCTAGTTCTGTTTAGGCCTATTCAGTTTTGCTTATTGATTCATTCCAGTCAATCATTTTGCAAGGAAAATGTCTAGCAAGAATAGTCGGTCTAAATTAGAATGAGCTGCTTAGTTGCTTAATTAAAAAAACAATTTTTATCCTGTTTTCTCTCAAAAAAAAAATCTGTAAAGTATGCAGCTCTTGATCCTAATAGCTTTCTGTTGATCAGACTGAAAAAAAGGTTTAGCTTCTCTGCAATATATTAGTCAGCTTTCCAATGTTTATGTATGCGACAACATTTCTAAAGAAATAATTTTTTGCTTGTGTCTCTCAGGAGCAGTGAGGAACTGTCTGGGCCTTCCATGTATTATGTATTATTTAATTCCTTTTTTTATTGATTTAATCATTTTTAATTTTAAAGGTCTTCCTATTCAAAATAATTAGTTCATATTGGAAAGGATTTGGATTTGGTTGTTTCTGGGTAGACAAAATATAGATAGGCCTTCAGGATTTAGATAACTGATTACTATTGTACTTGCAGTGGTTGGGACTGTGTTAAAGGAGGCAAATGAGGCATTATGCCTTCTCAAAGGTTCAGAAACACATCAACTGAGAGTGAATAGCTAGCATTTGCCTTGTTTGTACAAGGGGCTGCTCCAGCAGGTGTTTTCAAAAATGTTGTTGGCTAATTGCTCCAGCAGGTGTTTTCAAAAATTATGTTGGCTAAACCTCTGCCTTTTAGAAGATTAAGAAGATTACGATTGGGTTTATGATTGGGCCTTTCTGGCCTATTACATCCTGCAAATAGAATGGAATGTTTTTTTATTTTGCTGTTTATTTACTCATTCTTTCTATTGGCACAGCAGAACTGTTTTAGAAAATGTCCCTAGGCGATGTGTGGAGTGTTTTGACTGTGTCTGTGGGACTCTAGCTGTCACATCTTTGTGTCCATGACTCTTGTGGTTGTCAACGTTAAAGCAGGTGTACCAATGGTTGTGGGCGCTGCTTCTGGTCACATTATTCGGTGCCAGTTGGCTACTGTCGCCCTGCTGCCCAAAGCACAGGCAAGAGTGAGAGAAGGTAAACTGTCTCCCACTCATCACTCACTGAGCGGCCCTCTCCTTGCAGACAGTCAACGTTCATTTCCGCACTCTGCTGACAATCATTCAGTGCTTGCTCCATATTTGATCCATGCGTAAAAACACAAAACTAAAATAAATGAACAAACACCGCAACTTCAGTAATTTTTCTGCTCTAAACAAATCACGCTGGCCCCACTCCAGCTCCACTGCACTCATACTCTAGTTCAAGCATTGATTATTTTGCTTCAGACATTATGCTGTGCGCATAAAGTAAATGAGTGATTCTGTCATTCAGTGATTTCTGTTGATTATTCAGTTCAGTACAATGCTTTCAAGGAACCCCCCCCACACACACACACACACACACTCACACACACACGGCCTGTGTCCAATAGCTCTGGTTTGCCACTGGTCAGGAGTGATGTGTTATCGCTCTTACTAAATAAATACCTGGGAAAAGTGGATCACCTCGACCTTGCCTGCACCATGCCTGCATGGCCCAGCCTCATTGGTCGAGACCAAGCCTGTAGCATAACAGACTTCATTGGAAAACAGCGAAATTGGGAGGGAGTTCACAAATCACAAGGCAACTACGCAGTACTTTGCACCTCTTTTTTTTCCCCCATCAATCCCATAGATTTTTCTGAACTAAATCAAACTACCAAACCTGATTTAGAAAGGGCCGGGGCAATTGCCGTCATGTTTTCCGGTTACCCTGGAAAAAGAATGTCTCGATATGCATGCACAAATGTATTCGGGTCTGTGGGTGATGGTGGATCAGAACCACAGGTACCTAAGCAGCTCTATTCTCCACTAGCGTCATGAGACAGCGTGACGGCCTCCTTTGCAGACCTCTGGGGTCGTATGGCGTCTGGCTCTCCTCCCCCTGCACTACCCAGGTCCACTGAGGAGAGAGGAGATGTTGTGTAGCGTTTCACGCTCCTCCATGTGATGGGTTGGTCTCGGGGGCACGCGGGGCGTCCGTCCACCCACACCAATGCACTATAATTAGCTTTTCCATCAGCCATTCAGGTGCGTCCGTCGTGCAACTCACAGGGGGCGGCCATTGTTTGCTGACAACCATAGTTATCTCATTCGTTCTCTCTCCCCTTCCTTTTTCTCGTCCAAGTCTGAGTGCCGTGGGTTAATGGGTGCCCGTACGCTCTGCTAGATTGAAGGTGAGAGGCATATCGGTCACTGGAGACACAATGCAAACTCCAATTACCATGTATTTACTATTCACAGTGGCCGCGCACGGGCAGCACAGTAATCAGATAGCTGCCCAACTGCCAAAGGGCCAAGCGGCGCCGGAGCGCCATGCGGAGTAGGAGAGTGCCGGAGAACGTTGAAGGGCACGGCTAATGTTAAGCATTAGCAATGTGTTGCGTGTGCGTGCCTACCGTAGGTGCTGAAATCATCTCAAGTGTCTATCTGCGGCTGTTGAAGGTGATAACTTTAACATTGCTCTTATCAGCCCTACACCCCCCCCCCCTTCTTTTTCAGTCGGTCTCTATCTTTCCGTCTCTGTCTCACTGACTCATTACGTGAGCCTGGAAGTAATATAGAGTCGACTGTCTCCAAAGATTAAATGAAAACTGTGGATCAGTCTCGATTCACACGTGCAATATGTTTAATGCTGCATCACCTGTGTTATCTGAGACAACATTGGCCTAATTTTTATTGTATTTAGGTGAGTAATGGGTCTTGGCAAACTGATCGGTTCCGATACAAAATGCATCTCGATTTGCGCAGTTTGGCACACATGATCAGGGCTGTGAGCCTTGCTAACCTACACAATGTCAGACACCACTTGCACATTTGTGACAGAAATTTGGTTAACTGGGGCAAAATAGCTGATTTTGTCTCAGGTTACTGTAGGGCTGTAATGACACATGCTTACATTACCATACGGTGAACGTACTAGTGAACTTGAATTAATACATTAATATATATATATATATATATATATATATATATATATATATATATATATATATATATATATATGTATATATATATATTGCTATTTTGTGTTGAATGATTTTTGAATAAATCACACTGAGCTGAGAAAAAATCTATTCATTAAGCTATTTTCTTTACATCATAATCAAAATAATAATAAATGTTGTCGCTTTTTTAACTGTTGTTCTGTGATCATGTGTTGTTCTGCCAAACTCGAGGAGGGACAGCTAGTTCTACAATGGCGAGTGGTATTAATAAACCAACATTACTATTTAGAAAATGCTCAGCCACTCTCACTGATTTTGTTACTCGTTTGTTCAACAAGTCCCAGCACACTGGGCAGGTATCATCACTATTCAAGATAGCAGTCATCTCCCCGTTGCTCAAGAAACCGTCCCTTGACCCAGACATACTTTCAAACTACAGGCGTATTTCCAAACTCCCATTCTTATCTAAAGTCCTAGAGAAGACTGTGGCAACTCAACTAAACTCACACCTCAGTGCTTATCAGCTTTATGAGGTTTGTCCAATCTGGCTTCATGTCAATGCATAGTACTGAGACTGCATTTGTGAAGGTTGTTAATGATGTGTTCATGGCTGCAGATACAGGCTCCCCCTCTATTTTGATTCTTCTGGATCTCAGCGCTGCTTTTGATAAAGTAGATCACACCATTCTACTCCAGCGCCTAAGAGAGCACACTATCATGTCTGAGACTGCCTTAAACTGGTTCATCTCTTACCTCTCTAACCAGAAGCAGTATGTTTCTCTTGGTGAGGCAAGATCAGAGGAGTTCACATTAACCTGTGGTGTCCCACAAGGGTCGGTGCTAGGACCTATTCTCTTCCTGCTATACATGCTCCCACTTGGCCAGATCTTCAGACATCACAGCATTCAATTCCACTGCTAGACAGATGACACAAAGTTGTACATTAAAACCAAACCTGACAAAACATCTGCCATGTCAACTCTGTCCAACTGCCTGGATAAGATAAAAATTGGATGCAGAACTTCCTCCAACTCAATAGCAGCAAGACAAAGGCAATGCTTATAGGCACCCCACAGCAAATCACCAACTCCTACAACATCTGCCCTGCCTTTGACAGCCACATCATTTTAATAAATCTGCCCACATCACACCTCTCCTTGCTGACCTTCATTGGCTTCCTGTCCCTCAAATAATTGACTGAATTGAATGATCCTTTTAGTCTATAAAGCTATCAATGGCATCTGACCTGCTCTTCCCCTATGAACCTCCACTTTCCCTACAGACCAGCTACGACAGTCTGCTCAATGAACCATGAACTCGGCTCTGAGAAAATGGGAGCCCGAGCCTTTTCTTTCATTGGACCTGACCTGTGGAACTCCCTTCCTGACAGCCTCAGGGCTTCACAGACAGTCATGACTTTTACCTTAAGACACACCTTATTCAGGTGGCCTACCCTTCCCTTTAATCAAATTATACTGTACATTATTATATAATAATATGAATTATAAATTTAGTTTACTGTATTATTGTTATAGTTTAATGTATATATTCTATATATATATATATATAGAGCTGATAGTTATGTTTTATTTCTTATTTTATGATTTTCTTGTTCATGCACTTTGAGATTGTTCATCTATAATGAAAAGTGCATTCAAGGAGCCCTGTCATATCCTTGATATGACAAGAGCAATAGGTGTGTGTATAGCCACTGATAAAGTCCCTCAGGTGCTTGAGTCACATTACAAATGTCCTATTTCAGCATACTAGTACCCAAACTATGTAATTGAAAAACAATTTTTGTGACTGGTTTACATATTGTACTTTAATTCATTTTTGTTTGCGATCTCATCAGGCATTATATATTAGTCCTGAGTTAGTGTTTCACCCTTAAATAAATGAAGAATATTTTTTTGCACTGCCCCAATATTGAACCGTGACCCTCAAACCACAATATGTAACATATTGCGCATTACGAATACCGTTGCACTCTTACATTTTTCACAACATAAAAACTACATTTAGTCTCAAAATGTTTATTGATAACATACATTTGCACACTGGCCTCTTGTTGTCCTTCAAATACATTGTTTTTGGTATTGTTTAGCTAGCTAATGAATGTCGTTGTCGTTGTTGCTATAGCTATGTGAGCATTCAGAATCGCATGTCGTTATAAGATAACACTGACTGGCCAGTAGCGGTGTGTCAATCGCGAAGAACACCTTGCTTATTGTTGCATTGTTTCATATTGTTTCTTAGAATAACAACCCAAAGGCGGTTCATATCCCCTGTCTTTGTCCAATAACAGGCTCTAGCATTGCATTCAGTGTGGTTAATGGTCAGGAACAAGCCATTTCAGTCAGTTTATTCTTTGATGTGATAAATCTGACAGGGAGCCTCTGCTTAAATAGGGTTTTCCACATGCAGCCACCCAATGGCTCCGTCTTGAATCGTTCTTATTTGTCATACGGCTTAATGCTGTATAATTTAGTCTGCTGAATTAATTTGCCAGTGCGCTGCTTGTGTCAGTCAAGAGAAAGGAGAAGCTAAATGAGGGAATATTTCCAGCCTAACAGTGGGGCTAATGTCACAGCAGGTTAATTGAATCCTGGGTGTTTAAGTCTGAGGTGAGCTTACACTAGAGACTGGCTGAGCGCTATACGCCAACAAACTTTGTTACGTTTATATTACGTCTATGTTGCGATTGCTTATCTGACCAGTCACAGATAAATTAGTTATGAGACATTCCTACAAACATGCCCCCCTTACGCACACACAAACATTTTTGAAGCACATTTGAGACCTGTCACAAGTGAGTATTGGGTGGCAGCAGACTTCTGGTCCATGACTAAGCCGTGAACATTTGGATGTGGATGTTAGCTGGTACTCTAGTATCAGGGCCGAGTTCACTTTAACTCATATTACGTGTCTCCAGATCGCGGTGAGGGGCCATCGGCCCATTACGACAGAATCACGGCTGTCCACGGATGACAGTTTGGCAGCTTTTGCAGATACCACATTGTGAATTTGAATGCAGCAATCAAGAAGAGTTGTCTCCCTGAGCAACGCCGCCAGTTGAAGTATGAAAAGCTCTGTTGAAATCTGTATACAGTCAGCTGAAGAGTGGCACAGTGTAGGCTAGATGTTGCCCACCTATTGCGTCTAGGATCCACTCAACCCAACTGCACATGACCTTTACAAGAAGGACTTAACATTTACGAGATAACAATGGAACATTTAACTTCTTACTGAATTAGTGACCGTTATCTCCTGTGTCTTGTAAATGTTTCCTAGCCACCCCAGGGTTGATGATGGTTCCCTGCTATACACTATAAAAGGTGCAGTGCTGTGGATGGTTGCATACTAAATATGCTGTTAAATGTACAGTGCTTTTGATGTTTTCCTACTGTAAATACTAATGTAAGTACAGTGTTGTTGGTGGTATCTTGCTGTATGCACATGTCATGGTTCAGTGCTCGCCGTCCTTTCCATTCTACTGTAGACTATGGAAGGTACATTTTTGTTGATGGTTTCCTACTCTGTAGCCTGTTAAAGGTAAAGTGTGGTTGATGGTTTCTTACTGTGTAGGCTATTAAAGGTAAAGTGTGGTTGATGGTTTCTTACTGTGTAGGCTATTAAAGGTAAAGTGTGGTTGATGGTTTCTTGCTGTGTAGACTATTGATGGTTTCTTACTTTGTGGACCAGTGTTTCCCAATCCTGGTCCTCGGGTCCCAAAGGGGTGCATGTTTTTGTTTTTGCCCTAGCACTCACACCTGTTTCAAATGTTACCCAACCACTTACACACTTGATTGACGTAATCAATCTATCATCAGGTCTTTAATCTGAATCAGGTGTGTGAGTGCTAAGGCAAAAACAAAAACGTGCACCCCTTTGCGTCCCCAGGACCAGGATTGGGAAACACTGGTGTAGACTATTAAAGGTACAGTGTCTTTGGTGCGTCTTCAAAGCAATACAGAATCCTGCCCCTCTGACTCTCGTTTTCATACATACATTTTCACACCGGCTTCACCAAACAGCTCAACAGTAGGCCTGGTTTGCTACGCGAATATATTACTAGATTTCCTGTTGCCAAGAGATATTTATGAGATTTGTTTTTCTTTAGAGAGGCTGAGAAATGTGTAGATGTTGTTTCTTCTTTTGTTTTTCTGTCGTGGACATTGTTGTTTTACTCTGGGAGGTTCCGTGGGTTAACTTGTACCCTGGGTAGAATGTACATCAGGATGCGGCTGGGAAAATGCCAAAGAATTCTGACTACTGATGAATAATGCATTAATTCAAATATCTCATGTTTTGAACGCCAGTCTCATTTAGTTGGTTATCCATTTTATTTAGTTCTTTTAGTTGAATTCATAGTGATATGTAAATTTACCCAAGCCAAATGTAGTCAAACAAGTGTCTTGTCTTTCATGTTAATCCTAACCTTTGATATGAGCTGCATTCACTGTTATTATTTGTGTACTTTTTAGACTGTTCTGCTTAAAAACACCCCACTTCAATAAATACACACATTCACTGCCTATAATACTGACATAATTATGAAACTGTGTTTTTTCTCTTCTCTTGAACATAATGAAAGCTATTGTATTGTTACTTTTGGCCAGTATTATGTTTTCATAATGTGCAAATTTCTATTCTTGTTTCTCTGCTTTTCTGTTCTGCTGCCATGATAAATATCTGTGATCATGTTTGCATAAAGAGAGAGAATTCTAATTCTAAAGCGGAATATGGCATTGTCTTGTTTCTTCTTTATTCTACAGAAATGTTGAAGGAGTTGAACCAACAGCGCAGGGCGAAAGAGTTTACAGACCTGAAAATAATTGTTGAAGGCAAAGAGTTTGAAGTCCACCAAAATGTTCTAGCTTCCTGCAGCCTTTATTTCAAGGACCTGGTGAAAAGGTTTGCCTTCCCTCCCCTCCCTCACCGGCCGTTGATCCAGTCTGTTCTTTTCATAGGGCGCATTTGTGTCGCTTTTTTTTCCCTCCCCCCCTTTTTTCTCTCTTGCAGGTGTGTGAAGACTTTGGTTCCTATCACAGGGCCAGCAGCCACCTACTCCTTTGCTCCTTTTCCTCTGGCTCCAAATGAATGTACCTCTAAAATTCTGCCACAGAAAAGGTCACCCTATGTTAAGTCTGTACCTTTTCCTCCCCCATGTAGAGACAATTAACCACATTTACATTTTGATGAGCAGAGAAAAGGTTCCATGACTGGGGGGGTGGGTTGTCTTTTAAAGACTCACTCCTATTGGGGCTTTTAACTAACTGAACTGTAACACTGTGCACTTTGGAGATTAAGTAATTACACAAAAACAGATGTATCATATGGAATAGTAGGCATTTATTTTTCTTCTAAACTGCCTTATTTCTGTGTCTGTATCTGGGACATTTGAGGAGAAAACATCCTTTCAAATGTAAATGCTAATGGTGGAGGTTACCGGTAGTACCTTGAAAGGATGTGGGAGCTTTAGTGTTACAAACAAAGGACAGAACAGACTGAGGCGCATCTCTCTCCACCACGCTGTGCTTTACCCCACCACTACTTTCACAGGTTAATGCCACTCTCCATTAATGTAATCTTTTGAAGTGGATCTGAGTATTTCACCATTAATCTATCCCTCGTACGTCTTTGGGCTATTTTGATAATGTGTGTGTGTGTGTGTGCGCGCGCGCGTGTGCGCGTGCGTTTCCCAGTTTAACTACTGCGGCTAGTGTGCGTTGCTTGGTTGTTGTTGTGTGTGTGTGTGTGTGTGTGTGTGTGTGTGTGTGTGTGTGTGTGTGTGTGTGTGTGAGAGAGAGAGAGTAGTGGGATGTGATTATTTCCTTTTCGCCAAAGCAAAGCCGTTTTCTAGCACCCTCAACCTGACTTCAGATCCTTGCAGGTGTTGGTCGACTTAATTCAAAGAGTCCCAGAAAGTGCCCTCCTCCCATTTCCATGTTTGTTCCCTTCCAGACGCACAATCAGACAGGCATGCAGACAAGACACACTTTAGACTGGAAAGAGACAGACAGACTTATAGAGATTGCACATGGCACGAAGAAGCTGTGTTGTAAAACCAGAGGGAGGTTGCCAGCTAGTTGCCCTGCAGTCATGTTAGATGTGGCCTGAGATCATTAGAGGGCGCCGCACTGCTTATCAGATGTGGAGGGGAGCCATGCAGCTAGTGCTTCAGCTACGACATGCGTCCTCCATCAGTCATACCAGCGTGCATGATGCTCAGACCAGAAGAGCACTAAAACACACACACACACCAGCATTGCTGAATATGATAATATAATAACAATATGTTCAGCTTCTGTAGACTGTGGATTTGTGCTGAGAGTATCAGCCCCAGCCCACTCATCTACTTTACCTTCACTTTACTTCGCATTCGCACAAAGCCTCACAATCTTCAGTTTTCCACAGATAGATGTTTTGTTGGTGGAGCTGTCCATGTCCTTTTTCTCTTTCTCCCTGGCAGAGTTAAATTCTGCATAGGTAATGAAGGGAGTGGGGTTTTTGTACAGAGATAATGCGTTAAGTTAGATTCTGAATAAAAATACTGGACTGAGTTAGGTTCTACATGACATACTGAAGCAAGTTGGGTTCTTTGCAGTGATACTGGACAGAGTTAAATAGTATTTAGACTACACAGTTTAATTTAAATTACAGTAACTTAACATGTAAATACAATTTCCGATACACACTAGCAACGAGATCTCTGGCTGCACCGTCAGGTGTAATAAATACTCAAGTAGCTTTTTTGCCAGACCTCTGACCTGAAAGGCAAATTAACTCACTGACAGTGTTGTTTAACTGTTAACTAACTAGGCAGTCTCCTTAGAACAAATGCTGTCACCGGTGATGGTACAATTGTTTCAGTGCTATTGTGAGATGTTTTCACTTGCTTTCCAACAATGATTATGGAGCTGGAAGGACTTAAAAAAAACAGGCTTACTATGTCACTGCTCATTCCTCTACAAAAAACATGACAAGATGTCTTATTTAGACCTTAGAGGCCATTGGGGTGTATCACAAAGTGTCCCACGTTACCTCGAAAGGTGACATGCAACAATAGCCATTTTCACACATTTATTCTAAAATAAAATGTATCTCTGACACAAGTCTTGTTTATCTAAATAAAACTACTGTAGTTTAAAAACATCATTATGTTCTACATAGATAATCGAGATACTGATATCAGATCTAAATTTGACCAGTTTTTTTCAGCAGGAAATTTATATTATAAGTTCTATATAAGGAAATGTTTCCATTTTTGGGGAATGTATCCTTTTTTTTGTTAAAGCAAATCAGGAATTAGAAAATGGAAATAAACAGTAAAGTTAAGAAATCTTTATTAAACCTCAAATAAATAATGTCAAATACAAAGTTAGCATTTATTGTTTTTTAGGAACTCTTCTGCAACAACAAGTTGATCAGATTAACCTCTCACATCTGCTTGGACCTGGTTAGGAACATGTCCCACAAAGACAACAGCTGCCTGTCTATTCTGATATTCAGCTTGTGTAATTTAGCTGCTTGATACAGCAAATTCTCATTAAGTGTATAATTAATTGTAAAACCAACTTAATTTGTCATCCTAACGCAGGCCTTTCTCATCTTGATTAAATCAAAAATAGAGTTTCTCATTTAACAGTAGTCAGTGGAATATTTTATGAATATGTTATGCTAATTGTTTAAATTGTGCCTAATTATTAATCATATAAGTTGTCAACCTTTTGACATGATAAAGTTGTAGCAATTTATCATGGCATATACGGACCAGTACAAATAGTGCGTGAAATAACTGCCACTGAATTTTTAAGGCTTGTGGCACCTTTCAGTTTTATTGGCTTGTTAACTGCCGATCATAAAACCAAGTTAGATGTAGTGAGAAAATAAAAATGTTGTTAATTGTTATTTACATTTTACCTTTCTTATTTTCCACTGTTTTGGTAGTGTAAACAAATGTTTCCCATGCCAATAAAGATTGAGACGGAGAGGAAGAGGGAGAACCATGCAGGTTTAGCCCTGGCCCTCTTAACTGGAGTGTGGGGCCGTCAGGGAAAGATTCACTGAGTTCTTTAAAAGAAGAGAGAGAGGGAGGGAGGGAGGATGAGAGAGAGGGAGGGAGGGAGGGAGGACAAGAGTAAGGAAGGGAGGACTAGAGAGAGGGGAGAGGACGAGAGATGGAGGAGAAGCCCGTCCCAGCTGATGGTCCTGTCGTTGAGTTACTGCCTCGGTGCCATTCAGGTCACTCTCCCAGCGCCTGTGGAATTCTGCTGATGCCACACATAGGCCGCGCAGCATCCAGATTTTTATGAGGTTGAACAGGAGAGAAATGCCCCCCTAGCTCTGCCCACTGCCCCCACACCACAGGGGTAGTCACTGCTGTCCAGTCTCCCTGTCAGCTCCTCATAAACTACTACTGCTGCACGTGTGTGTGTGTGTGTGTGTGTGTGTGTGTGTGTGTGTGTGTGTGTGTGTGTGTGTGTGTGTGTGTGTGTGACATATACTGTACTTATGTATGAGGGTAGTTCCAGACCTATAACTCTGCTGTTTTACTGGCAGCCGTC